>JAYMTP010000847.1:0-28507 GCA_036897365.1 Geranium brycei | reverse complement strand
AACCAAAAAGCTCTGGTTGATTGAATGTATTGTAGAATCTAGCAAATAGAATTAATTGAATTTAAAAACATTGAGAAAGAGATGGTCTAGTTTTAAAAAAGAGAAAAAATATCAAAATTGGACCGGAATTGGACCATCTTAAACCGGATCGAACCGAAATTAGACCGGTCTGGATCGGTTTGAACGAGTTTTGACAAACTCAACTCGCTCGGGCTGAAAATCCCGGACTCCAGCGAGTTTCATAACACTACTTGTAAGACACAAGCCTAAACTAAAAATAGGCAATCTCATTTTCAATATTTGAAACTTGCAGCATAGAAAAGTAGTCTATACAATAGATCAATATCAGGATTCGAAAAATATAGGGTTGATGGTAACACGTGGAAGGAGGACATGGACGAGAACATTGTCTTCCCAAAAGGTTAAATGACGAGATATGCATAGGTATTTGGAGATAGAATCCCAACATATGCTATTTATATTCGATCTCATACTCGATGAAGCAACAAAAACGTGAACGAGACTCAACTTTCGTACGTTTGTGGGACAACAAAGGATTAAAATTAACATGGACAACCAAAAATACGAAGGAGTTTACGAGGTCATGCTAAAAACAAACATCGGTCTTGTATCTATCATTTCTCTTGTAATAACATTTAATTAGTATGTAAAATTCATAAAAAATTTTATTCATAAAATTCTTGAAAGTCAGTGACATGCTTTGAGCTGTAAATTAAATTATAATACCATGATTTATTTAACTAAATGAAAACATATATGGTATACTTTGACTAATTAGTTGTCAAGAAGATGCCCTAATATTAAACATATAATCCTGATAATGTTACTACAAATTAAATAAATGTACTACTCCCAGAAAATTATAAATAAACATAGCAACTCATGACTTTGTTGGTTACTGCACATGTTATGATCTATGAACATGTTAGTGCTTGTGGAACAGTCTGGAATCTGAACCACCACATTGCACTATAACATGGTTGAGTTGAGGGTTTTAAAAAAGATTAATCCTAATTATTGTATGATTAGTTATATCTTAATTGGATATATTTGAATCATTATATCTTAATCATCATATTGTCTATAAAAAATGAAATAATTAATTTATAAATTGTTCAGACTAATTTATATATGATCTCAAATTGTGTTGTAAGTGCCTGGAAAATTGAGTAAATACTTTAGAAGCTAAACAAAATAAGTTGGAAATACCAAAAAAAATTCTCTTCTGCTTATAATTAAGTCATAAAAGCACTGCTTTAACCTAGAAAAATTTTGAACCTAAAATCACACAAGTACTAGTGTTAGAATATTTTCTATATTTTATATTTCTTATATTTTATTTCTATTTGAAATTATTCTTATTACATAATATATAGGTTTTCCTATTATTGTTATCATTTTCTTTTACTTTGATCTGTAGCCTATAAAAGAATCTCTCTTCTTGCCCGAAAAATTGACAAATATTTTCAAAAAATGCTTGTAATTTGTAGTGTTTTGTGGTTAAAAGATGTATTTTTTCAGTACTCATAATAAGCGCAATTCACAATTATCGTTTATGAACTTAAGTTTTTAAATATACCTTAGTCAATTTAAGTACATTTTTATCAAGATAAATGGATTTGAAAATTAAGAAAAAAAGGTTGAGACCAAGCAAGCAAGCACCAATTTGGTTTGCTCCAAGAGGAGTTTGTGGGTTGCAATGTCATCATCCACACTGATTTAAAAGCTACTTTGCTAATAGTATACACATTGATTTTGTGACCTTTTAAGATAAACAAGTCTTTTACTAATAATGGCCCCATTACTATACATTCTAAAACTCCTTTACTTTCTTCTAAGTACATTCTTGTTCAAATGAATCATTTTGGTATAAAATCTTCCAAAAGTTATCACTGTTTGTTTTGTGCCCACACCAACACATAAAATATTAGCTGCTCAATTGAGCTATATTTAACTCTATTAAGTTAATGATGTGTTCTAATTACATCCAAAGTGGTGCAACAAATTACAAACCTATCAATAAAAAGCATTGATCTAAACTGATTTTCTTTCTTGATTAATTCATTGAAAATAAGCAAAAGATGGTGGACAAGGTGTGCACAAACTTATTCATGAAAGTGAAAATAGGTGAATTCTCTTACTAATTTGAATTTCAATTTATTAACTTGATTTTTTTTAAGTGAGTCAATTTTTTACATGGCATTGAGCGGGTCAATTTTGACATATGCCAATGAGCCTTGTTTTTCTATAGCTCCGCTCCCTGAAAGACCAGTGATATTTTATCCCATATATGCTTAAGGAACGTCACTCATGTTTTGAAGACATGTTTTACTACACACGAGTGAAGTGTTGAGAATATATATAAATATACTTCGAAAGATTACGAGAGAGAAAAAATAGTAACATATTTACTAGGTTGGGCTCCATAACTCAACTAGATTTGTTTATTCTTTTTATATAATTCATTTGTTTCCTATAACATTTTTCAACGTGAATTTATATATTATCGACATCATCCGGTCAAATTCAAACTAATTAATTAAATAAAAAACATTTATTTCAAAATTTATTTTTTAACAAACAATGGTTTCTAACATTTAAAAATCCTCCCCATAAGTTAAAAACAAAAAAAACACAAGTGTGAAGGTGATGGTAGAGTTTGGCAACAACTCTTGACCTACTACATCTTCTTACTTGAAATGCAATGTAGATTTGATTCCTCTCCTATTGATCCTTTGCTTCCTTTCTAAACTTGGTTTGTTGTTCACAACCGTCCAAATTTATATGCCTCAAAACTTATGTAATGCGACATACTCGTTAAAATAAGGGATAATGACACTTTGTTACACTTAACTATAGTGAAATGACACTTTTATACTCTATCTACTTTTCTCTATTTTTTAGTATCCTGACAATTTTTTTTGTGATAACCTACCTCTAAAATGCTTAAAATACCTAAACTACCATTGGTTTAAAAAACCATAAATTGAATTAGTTCAATTTTATTTATCTATGGTTCAATATGGTTTATATTTAAGATGCAATTACAATTATGCCCCTAAATCTAAAATTAAATTTGAACTATTTAAAATTTGGTTTGATAAATCAAATTGGACCAATTCTATTCTGATTTCTTAAACCATGGGTATTTTAGTCATTTTAGCATAGGTTGTCACAAAAAAATGGTCAGGGTACTAAAAAAAAGAAAGAAAAGTAGTTAGGGTATGAAAATGTCATTTCGTTATAGTTAGGTGTAGCAAAGTGTCATTATCCCTTAAAATAATCATTTAAGAATTAATCGAGAGTTAATTAAAAAATAAATATATTAAAAAATGAATTAATTATAATTGTAAAAATATTAATTATAGACTAATTAGAAATTAATCTAGAATTAATCACTCTTACAAAAAAATGAATTTGAATCTTAATTGCAAGCTCCTCTCTCCTCCATTATATAGAGAAACAAATGACACAATAAATATAGATACAGAGTGTGTTGTGTATGTGCTTAGCTGGATCGTCGTCATTGAATCCACCCGCCGGTGACCGGTCACTCCCTCCCGGCCACTTTGCTTCTTCACCATTGATTGTGCTACAAGTCTAAAGTGTATTGCTTGACTCATCACCACTCCATCATTTTTAATTTATTTTCCCATTTCTGGTCACCCATTTATTTATTTCCTTTTCCCCAATTTTGTTTCCCCTTTTTTCTCACTTCTCTCTCTTCCATTGAACCCAAGATTTTAGAGAGAGAGGATTCAGATTTGTCACCAACACTCTAGGAGAAAAAGAGCACCGACTGGGTTTTGATTATCCAAGGGTCTTGTGTGAATTGTTGAGGTACATGTTTCTTCACTCTGATCTCGATTTCTAGAGAGAGAAAGTGGCTGTGCTTGATTTGATACTTGTTAGAGAGAGAGATAGAGAATGCGACTTTTCTGGGTTTTGGGCATCTGGGTTTAGTGAACAAGTCTCTGATTGTGGTGAAAAATATTGGCTTGTGCTTGATTTGATACTTGTTAGAGAGAGAGAGAGAGAATGCGACTTTTCTGGGTTTAGTGAACATTTTTTTTGGGTTTGTGTTGAACTAGAAGTTTATAGGATTTGGGATCTTCGGATCAGTGTTGATGAATCGGTGAGTCATGGTGTTTGTGGGTCGGCGAAGCTTAGTGTGTTGTGCTCTTGTGTTCTCGTTGCTGTTCGAGCTCACATTTCAGCAGTTTCAGCCACTGAGCTCGGTCGCGGACCGAGCAGCTCTGCTCGAGCTCAGATCGTCTCTGGGTCTGAGGGGCAAGGATTGGCCTATCAAATCCGACCCTTGCACGGTCTGGAGAGGGGTCAACTGCTCGAGTGGTCGCGTTGTTGGGGTCAACATTTCTGGGTTCAGGAGGACCAGAATTGGTAGCCAGAACCCACAATTTGCTGTTGGTGCTCTTGTGAATTTGACCCTCTTGGCCTCTTTCAATGCCTCTAGGTTTGCTCTGCCAGGAGCAATCCCTGATTGGCTCGGGGAGCGGCTTGTGTCTTTGCGAGTTCTCGATCTCAGCTCTTGCTCCGTCGATGGTACCATTCCTGGGAGCCTTGGGAATTTGACGAATCTCACCGGTCTGTACTTGTCTGATAATGATCTCACTGGGATCATTCCCTCCAGTTTAGGTCAACTATCGAGCCTTTCGGTTCTCGATCTCTCGCAGAATTCGCTTACTGGGTTCATTCCATCGTCGTTTGCCTCTCTCAGGAACCTCTCGGTTCTTGACATTTCCTCGAATTTCTTAGCCGGGTCGATTCCTCCTGGGTTTGGGACGTTATCTGAGCTTAGGTATTTGAATCTTTCGAGCAATAGTCTGTCTTCTGTGATACCAGCGCAGCTCGGGGACCTTGTGAGCCTGATTGACCTTGACCTGAGCTTCAATTCGCTGTCTGGGTCATTGCCAGAGGACCTGAGGGGATTGAAGAACTTAAAGAGACTAGTTATCGGGAACAATTTGTTTGACGGGTCTTTGCCAGGCAACGTGTTTCCTGCTCCAGCTCGGTTAGAGTTTGTGGTGCTGGGAAGGAATAACTTCACCGGAGTTCTCCCAGATGTGTTGTGGTCAATGCCTGGTTTGCGTTTGCTTGACATCTCTATCAACAATTTTACGGGTTCGCTACCTGACTCTGGCGTAGATGGTAATGCCAGTTCTGCACAGTTGAATATTTCTCAAAATCTGTTTTATGGAAATCTCACGCCTGTACTGAGGAGGTTCAGCTCAGCTGATCTATCGGGAAATTACTTCCAAGGCAAGGTTCCCGAGTATGCACCGAGCAATGCATCTCTTGAGAGCAACTGCGTCCAGAATGTTTCGGGACAGAGGACTGCAGGAGAATGCGCATCATTCTATACCGAGAGGGGCTTGATTTTCGATAATTTTGGACTTCAAAATTCCACACCGCCTCCTGCAGCAACAACTTCAGAGAACGGTAAGAGAAAATGGATTATAGTCGGTGGAGTTTTGGGGGGGTTGCTACTGATTGTGATTTTGGCGTCATTGCTGGCACTGCTTCTCTTTTGCACCCGAAAGAAAAGTACCACAACCCAAAAAGGAGTTGGCGTTGGCCCAGCTCCTGTTGGGTCGAGTCCATCACCTCCTCATGTATCAATCAACTTCTCGAATCTTGGGGATGCATTTACATATCAGCAGCTGTTGCATGCCTCCAGTGACTTCAGCGATGCAAACCTCATCAAACATGGTCACTCGGGGACTCTCTTCCGAGGAGTCTTAGAAAACGGGACTCTCGTGGTCATCAAAAGGGTTGATCTACACTCGAATAAAAAAGAAACGTACTTATTGGAGTTGGATTTCTTTAGTAAGGTTTCAAATTCAAGGCTGGTTCCATTATTGGGACACTGCTTGGAGAAGGAGGATGAAAAGTTCCTGGTTTATAAATACATGCCAAATGAAGACTTGTCAAGGGCCTTGTTCAAGAAAGCTAATTCTGATGACGAAAGTTTGCAATCGTTGGATTGGATTACCAGACTGAAAATCGCAATAGGAGCCGCTGAGGGTCTTTCTTATCTACATCATGAATGCACTCCACCACTTGTGCATAGGTATTGCCAGATTTATTTTGTCATTTGATATGGTCATTTTCTTGAAAGTTGAAACACACCTTCTTGTGGGCGATATAGAATTTGTAGTTGCATCTCCATTTCCCCTCGATATAATCATATTCATTTTTTAACTTGAAAATGTTAACACTTCACATGAGGTTTTCACTACTGATATTCATGTCTGTTTCTTTTGTTTTTCGAAGAGATGTTCAAGCGAGCAGCATACTTCTTGATGATAAATTTGAAGTGCGCTTGGGAAGCCTAAGTGAAGTCTGTACTCAAGAAGGGGATATTCATCAGAGTATGATTACCAGATTGTTGCGGCTACCACAGTAAGCATTTTCTGTTTGCATTTTGTTTTAACTTTTGACTAGAAACTTGTGCCTTTTAGTGATGCAAATATCTAGGGTGTGCATATCTTTTTTTTAAGAAATCAGAAGCTAATGCTTGTGAATTTAGAAGCATGGTTCCAGGTTGCTGACAAAAAAACTAGCGGGTTCTATTCAATTTATTGATGAAAAGTTTTTTGGAAGCAAACATATATTTAAAGAAATGTGTAACCTACCAATGAAAAGTGTTTTAGTTTCACTTGACTATTATAGCAAAAACTTAATTTCAGGTTGTTTATTTAACTTTGTGTAATTGTTTTATTCCGCACACAATCTGTTCTAATTTGTATTTACTCTCGAGGGGACATTTAAATCTGCGATCTCTTACTTTCTTCGACTAAACTTGGTTGTTTTCTATATGGTGTGATTACTGTCATAACTCATAAGTTCTTGTTACTATTACTGTGTTTCACGAGACACACAGTTCATTTATGCCATTTCCATTTGCCAGTGTATTTGACGAAGGCATAAACTGTAATATGCAATGCCTACTGTAATGAACTTTGCAATGTTATAACTTTATAGATTTAGCATCACGTCGTTTAATTCGTTGAATATTATCATAATAAGCTCCTCTTTATCATGTGCAGGTCATCTGAGCCAGGCACTTCTGGTACGTATAATTTTAGCTGTAAAGTTCTCACAGTTTCTAGTTTTCTTGCTGCTTATTTGTTGATGAATATGGGCATCAATATGCCACTCCCATAATCCAACGCGTGCATATTAGACCTTAGAGTTTGTCATCCTGTGCCTGATTGACTATATACTAAGATGCGACTTTAGAACACCAAACCAGTACTCTGTCATTTAATTATAATGAGTATCCTATATTAGACAATACACAAAATATCAAGGGTTATTTCATAGTGGTTCACTTGATATCGTGTAATGGTTTGTCGTGTTCTTCCTTAGATGTCATTTTATCTCCTTGATGTTTCTAAAGAGTTTGTGGAAACTCAAGTATTATTTGGAATATATCTGAGAAGTTTAGTTCCATGGATAACATAACACAATTTCAAAACGAAGATTGTAGGACCCGATTGGGTCAAGCAGGCAAGGATCATCTTTGGGCGATGGAAAACGCCCTTACAGAATGACCCGTAATTAAGTAAAAGTCCATATGGTCAATCTTACTCTTATTTGATCATCTTCAGTATGACCATCTTGTTACTGGGTGAAGAAAAAATCAGTGTCTGCCTCATCATTTTGTGCGATGAGCTCATAATCTTTTACGGGTAGCAATTTTCTTGGTTTCATGGTCAAGCCAACTTAAACTACAATGAACTTCTTGGAATTTGTTATACATGCTTTATACAAAAGTTATAATTCGAAAAGCTGTGTTAAATTTTCCTCTTATTGAAAATTGACAGGTTCTCAAACAGCCTCATGCGCATATGACGTTTACTGCTTCGGAAAGGTATTACTCGAGTTGGTAACCGGAAAGCTCGGGATCAGCACATCCAGCGACGCCCAGATGAAGGAATGGTTCGAGCAGATACTACCCTACATCAGTATATACGACAAGGAGCTCGTGACGAAAATCGTGGATCCATCGCTGATCGTGGACGAGGACTTACTGGAGGAAGTCTGGGCAATGGCCATTGTCGCCAGGTCTTGCCTCAACCCTAAATCCGCAAGGCGACCCCTAATGAGATATATCCTAAAGGCTCTGGAAAACCCTCTAAAAGTGGTGAGAGAGGAAAACTCGAGCTCGGGGAGGCTCAGGACGACTTCTTCCCGAGGATCTTGGAATGCCGCGACTTTGTTTGGCAGCTGGCGCCACAGCTCGTCGGAAGTAGCAGTCATCCCAGCCGCTAGCGCCGGGAAATTGGAGAGAGGGAGCAGTTTAAAGCATTCGGGAACTACAGGATCGTCGGGTAGCGCTCAGATCCGCAGCGGTGATCACTCATCCTCGCGCAGACGACAATCCAAGGAGATTTGCCCTGAACCGTCGGATGAGCCAGACTTGGAGAGACCTCCTGATCAAGATTAGCAGACGAGTTCGTGTTTCTTGATTCTTTCATAATAAAACGACAGGCTCTTCCCATTCGAGCGCCTCGTCGGGGTTTCTGGGGGCATTTTTGTAATTATGAGCAGATAGCTTGCGGAAAAAGGAAGCTGCACTGTGAAATTTCTTGGAAAAAGGAAGCTGCACTGTGAAATTTCTTGAAAATTTTGCTTTCCCCTGGAAAAAGCAGGTTGTGATCATCTGTAGGGGTTAATGGTTTATATTTGCTAGGAGATGCTTGTGTTTATGTTATGGTTGAGAACAAGCAAAGCTTACACAAATTTTCATCTCTGTGATTGGTCTTGTTTCTGGTCAGAATGCAAATTGTGGAATCAGATTCTTATGTTATTTTTTGAATTAGAAATGCAAAAACACAATAGATATACTGATTATTATTTTCAAGTTTCTGAATCAGATTCAAAATGTTTACACAAATTTATGCTCCAAAACTGGCAATTTTAATCGTGAGTGCACTATTCAAATATTTGCAAAACTTGTCAAACTCTATCAAAATAGACGAAAAATGTGTTAGATACACATCACATTACCTCCATAATTTTTTTTCAAAATGATATAATTGCCCCTAAACGAAACACAGATATTTTTAAATTTGTACATGTAAATCTGATGAGAAATATAACTTTTAAACTTTTTTTCGTCTTTGCACTATACTAAACTTGGTACACGACTGGTCATTACAAAATCGAAATAATACGCCGTCATTTTTTGTAATTTTCCCATAATGAAATACAAGAAAAGCAAGTAATTTACATGAATTGCAGAAACTGTGAAGAGTCAATCTCATGCATTCAACAGTTCTTTAACGGCTATCAAACATTAGTTCACATTCACAGCCTCAGTATCTGAAAGCTCAAAAGCTAATAGAAAAGATCATAGTAACAGAAGATACTTTCATGTATTTATTTCTAAGACTAAAAGTTGATTAGCCTCCAAAAGAACAAACACATTCAGAAAATGTCTGATAGAAAAATACTGACAGTAGAGCTTTAGGCGATAGCTGCCTTGAGGCCTGGTGTGGCAGCTTCCGAGTAGACTGGGTGAATCACATGTCCCTCCTTGGGGAGGATATGCACCCATTTCCGGCCGGTTAGTTTATTGCGCTCAAACTTGACGTTGCCTTCTTTTAGAGCGAAAAGGGTGTGATCCTTCCCAATCCCAACATAGTTTCCTGGATGAAAGCGAGTGCCTCGTTGACGAACAATGATGTTTCCTGGTATCACTCTCTGTGGAACAAACACAACAATCTCACTAAAAGGAAAGTACATAATAAACATTGTCTTGCCTACACAGTTTACTTTTCCTCTTCATTTGTAGTGTTATAAAAATTGGTGACCTGATTTCATCTAATCACGCGGCTTAAGTTGGCTATTCGGGTTTAGGCATACCTGGGTGGGTTTTTTTTTCTTGATTTCATTTTTAGGAAAAATAACCAAGAACCAAAAAAAAATTATACTGATTGGTTTTTTATTAATTTTTAAGGATATGATTATGAATATAACAAATATTATAATATTTAAATATTTATTTTTAAATATTATAATTCATATTTTGATTGTGCATGTACGATAATTTATTTAATAAAAAAAATAGAGAAATACAAATTTGGTTGATTCTCAATTAGTCTCCGATTAATCATTGGAGTTCCTATCTGCTCGACTAGTGCTTGACGTTTTTAGAACATTATTTGTAACTCAATTGCCAACTTTGCTTATTGAATCCCAATTCCGAAGGGAAAAGGACATGGGCGTGTTAGAGTGAGTACTTGCTAAAATTAAGAATTAGTCAATTTCCTACTATTTGTCTGTTTCTTTTTCCTAATTTGTTCCCCTTTCGATGTAGGACTGTTCCCTATAAATAAGGACCTCTCAATGTACTAATTCATTTGATTATCTGTCAATCTAATATATTATCTCCTACTTCAATATGGTATTAGAGCATAGTTAGGGTCAGAAATTTTGAAAGGGGGCTTGATGAAAATCAGAAAGTTAAAAATGGTCAACTTCAGTTATTGCAACGAGCCAATTACCTCTCCACCAAACTTCTTCACACCGAGATTCTTGGGTAGTGAGTCCCTCCCGTTCTTTGAGGATCCTCTGGCTTTCTTGGTAGCCCAACGCCTAAACATCAAAGCCAACCCTCCTCCAGAAACATCTGAATTATAACACGAAAACCATCATCAGTACAGTTAGACGTAAACTCGAACCTCCAAAAAAAACATGAAAATACCATTGCGGCATAGCCAAGACATGGGAAGTTACAATCCGTACCACTAGCACCGCTGTAGACAGGAACATTTGTAACTAGCTCTTTGATGTTCAATCTTCTGCCCAACGACGTTGCGAAATTCATTGTGGTGTTTCCCAAATCCTTCACCAACAAAATTCAACGACATATCAAGTGTTAACGCTTACTGAAACAATGATCCCAAAACCTTGACTAAGAAACCAAACAATTAAGCATCAAAGCTTTCTTGCGAACCATACTGAAGAAAAAGACTCGATCGACAATTTAACTAACGAAAACAATGACCCACAAAATATTTTGGCCCTCGTTAAATTCAGTAGCAGTATGTCATGTAATGTAATTACACCTAATAAGATAAGGCCCAAATCAACCTATGCAATAACCTTCCCAGCTCAAAGAACCAAACTATAATATATATATTTTTCATCTTTTATGTGATCATGCACATCTCATTCCTAACCTACCTGTTCAATGAACTATCCTCTGATCAATTCAGAGCAAGCATTTCTCAATCATTTAGTTCAATACTGTAAATCCCAAATTCTAAAAACTATAGTAATTTCAGTTCCATCAATTTTCTCTTCATCCAAACAGAATTTTCGAGTTATGTACCACCACACAAAACTGAACAGAAACTGAATAGTTCATACATAACAATACACCAAATTTACAGTCTCAAATTCCTAAATAAATCGAATAGAGCACAACGAACAGATTGAGAGTTAGAGGAAAAAGATGAGCCGATCCGATCGATAACTATGAACATACCTCGTCGTCGAATTGAGCAAATCGGAACACGGCGGCTACGAGAGTGAAGCTCTGAGTCTCTCGCGTATCATCAAATGGGAGAAGAAGCAAAAGTGATAAAACGACGTCGCGCGAACAAACCACTGCGTCCAGCGTAATGGCCAACCCCAACCCGGGTAGGAGTAGCCTAACCCGGATTGGACTCTCTAGAGCTTGTTGCCAACCAAAACAACAAACTACCGTTGTTGTGCGCATTTTGGATCTGAAACAAAAAAAAATTGGAGAAGAGTTGAAGAATCCCTCCAAGCACAAACTTTATATGTTATTTATTATTTACTTTTGTTTCTTTTGCAAATTTTATATCTGGATTAATTTGAAATAATTAAATATTAACATTATGTTTCTATATTTTTTTTGAAGCTTCTAGTTAGCTACCTATAATTTATACAAGATCTTGAACGCTAACTTATCCAAAACCTATCTCCATGAGAAAACAAATCGACTTGAAATCTCTGACTACTGGTTAGTTAGATTCTTTGGACCACTGTGTCAAATACAGTTTCTCATAATCACACTGTATTTTTGCATAATGATTCTTAGGATGATTCTAGTAACCGAAGAACCATAATTATTTGGGACCAGTTCTTGACACGTTCAGTCCGGTTTCAAAACCATGCCCCCCTTAAGCGTTTCAGTTACTTTGTTTTCTTCTCATCCTCCATATATAATATGATTAAAATTAGTATAAAATATCTATATAAAATCAATCAATTTGTTATTTCTCTTATTTTTGGCTGTGTCATCTTCATTTTCAAAAAATCAAATTAATCAATTCATCTGATGTGAATTATTCTTTAACATAAAATTTAAATTTCATGGGGTTGTTATCATGTAAAAATTTCAGTCTTCCGCTGTTTTAAATCCATGGTGTTTACATGTCTTCCATATTAGGAAAATCATGTTCAAGTTCGTAATTCAATATTGCATGAAAACATTGGCCTATGTAACACATGAATGACAATTCATTATATTGCATTTTTATACACAAGGATAAATTTGTAAATTAAATCACAAAATATTAGGTTCACCAAAAAAATATAGCACACCAGTCCTAACGTGACTGTCTCCTACAATTACAGAAGAGAAAGGAAATGGCCAACAAGGGCTCGAAAGAGTAAATGTGGCCAAAGTTGTACTCTTTGAATACCAATTCTTGCCAGTTTCCCCTGAATCACACCATCTAAACATTAAATAGGAATAATCTCAGCTAGCTACAGCTAGTTTGACACCATTCTCACATAATTACACCTAACATATTTTTTTCTTTTGGAAACCACGCTGACTTTGGATATTCTCATCTATCTACATTCCGTTAGATTTTCAGTTAATTTTCACTGTAAAATGACCAAATTACCCTTATTTGACTTTCAAATTTTCCAAAGCATGTCATTAGTATCATTTGTATTATAACAGAACGTTACGAAACATAGGTGTACTGTATCAAGTTATAGATGGATTTAACCTAAAAGAAGCAACATATTAGATCCCGGGAAGTGAAAAACTCATCTCAGTAACATCGCTCATAAATGTAAGTTGAGACTAATGACATGTTTTGAAAAATTTGAAAGCCAAATATGAATAGTTTGGTCATTTTATAATGAAAATTAACTGAAAATCTAACGGAACGTAGCTAGATGAGAATATCCAAAGTCAGCGTAATTTTCAGAAGAAAAAATATGTTAAGTGTAATTATGTGAGAATAGTGTCAAATTAATTATAGCTATATTATATATATGAGCAAAGTAGAAACCATTGCCTCAATGCTATATATTCTCAGTAAGAACCATAAGAGAAACTAGTATTTGAAACGATGCAAATGTGTCCTATTCATCATTGTGTGAGTTTATCATGACCGACTTTGATCAATGCACTTTGAACGCAACGACAGTTTTACCAGGTGAGAGGGTGGCTGTCCACATGCATATGCCTGGTTTAGGGCCGGCTCTACACTTTCTAAGACCTAAAACAAAATTTTCAAATGAGGCATTTTAGATGTTCAGTCCTATTCGGTTATAAAACTATACTAACCCTGATGGTGTGATGATGCGATATACATAAGCACATACACATTACTTTTACTTTTACGTAATTAAAATCTTACATGTACAATTAAATTTTTTTGTTTCACAACCATATACAAAATGAAATTTTATCACATGATTGAATACAAGAAAAATTCATATGAATATAATTTATTTTCAAAATGACACATGTCGTATGTAATTAACTAGTCAATAGCACTACATCCGGTTCCGATTTAATGAATTTTTTCACACATCTTCAATCTCTTATCCTCTACCATATTATATTGTGTGAGTTTATCTTTAATGTTAACTAGTTCTAGAGAGCTCAAGAGAAGCCGAGGACGGTGCTGGAAGCGGAAAAGGAGAAAGCTTCTCGTTACAAGTTTATTTTGAGTAATTTAATTTGATTGATTTATGGTATTGGTGTTTTGTAGATCTATGAAAACTTTTGTTGCAATTGGATGTGTTTGTGTATATGTACTCTTTGGATTCAAATCGAGTTTTGTTTTTATGTTTTGGATGTGTGTATATGTACTGTTTGGATTCAAATGGAGTTTTGTTTTATGTTTTGGATGTGCTCTCTAGAACTACAATTTTGGATTGTCTTTTTCGTCAAGACAAGGACATAGATAACTGTTGTTGATTAGTCTGTTTCAGATGTGTCTACTGGATACGATAGATATGGAAATTAATTTAGGAATTGGGGAAATCAAGATTTGGGATTACATTGATTTTCCCAATTGAGATTTGGATTTCACCGGAGAGCGCACAAATCGGGGCTTCACTGTGCCTCGTGACGACGTTGGAGGTGACGCCGGACCTTGAGGCATAGTGTGGTCTAGCGTTTCCGGCGGCGTGGTCGAGGTAGACGTGGAGGTGGACACGGTCGGAGATCCAGATCCACGATTTGAGCTTGAAGACATAGTTGAGGGCATCTTTGACACAGTACAATTTTTTTTACGAAACAGTTAAGTGAAAATGTAAAGGACGAGAGAGGTAAGTAAAGCTTTCCCTTCAAAAAATTGTATTTAATCGGTTTTTATAAAAATATTAAAACCGAGTAAAATGAGATAAAATAAAGCTTGATCAATTCTTAGAAGACATGATTATTATACTAAACTGAAAATTTCTCTTATTTTTGTCATTATTTTATTGATTAATAAAAATAATTTCTTAATTAGTATAGATATAGTCCTTGTATATAAATATATTGCTCTGCTTCACTTCATATACGGAACTATAAGTTAAGCTCCCAAAACCATAAGCCTATAATAACCTATAAAACACTTCACGACACAGTATTAATTTGAGCAATCATCAATAACATTTTCCACATGAATAGAGCTATGAAACTATAAAATCAACTGACACCAAGAACGTTTTTATGAACCGAACACATTTCTTCCAATTGGAAAAGTTCATCAATTAACTTGAAAGTGTACCAAAAGAAACATATTCAACAGATATCACTGAAACAAATAACCCAGAAATACAAATATCTTCAAGACCAAATATTCGGATCTTATTATTTTTCCATGGCACCAAAGAGGAGGGACAAAATCAAGTCTCGGATGGAAGAGATCAATGTAGGTGAAACATATTAACGATAAAGGCTTTCGGATCTGAGGTTCTCAGCAATCTCAGTTTCCCAACGGTCTCCGTTCTCAAGCAGCTTCTCCTTGTCATACAGAAGTTCCTGCATTAACATTATTTTCTCAAAAAGTTAACCAACAATGGCATTAAGCAAACATAATGTTGCTTCTGGTTTCGTTAAAGGGGCGGTGTCTCTAACCTCGTGAGTTTCTGTAGCAAACTCAAAGTTGGGTCCTTCTACAATGGCATCGACTGGGCATGCTTCTTGACAGAATCCGCAGTAGATGCACTTGGTCATGTCAATGTCGTATCTGCAAGATTTGACGAGTAAGAAACACAAACGCACAGACATAAACAAACGTATAGGTGAGACCTTTTACCTAGTTGTCCTACGACTTCCATCTTCACGTTCCTCGGCTTCTATTGTGATTGCTTGTGCTGGGCATATCTAATGAATAACCATTGACTCGTTAAAAAATTATGAATGACGACCATCAAAACCGTAAACAAAATTCTGATTAGGTACAAGTACTGAATATATGTCATGAACCAAACCCAAAACAGAAAGCAGGCAACTATACATGTAATATGCACTACAGTATATAAACTGTTTCATAAAAGTTTGAGTTCAAGATTATGCCAAAATCATATTGTAGTTTGCATGCTTTCATTTTTAAATACAAAATGGTTTAACGTAGATCTTACAGCTTCGCAAAGTTTACAGGCAATGCACCGTTCCTCCCCAGTTGGGTATCGCCGGAGGGCATGCTCACCACGGAATCGAGGGCTTAAAGGACCCTTCTCAAATGGATAGTTGATCTGCGTGATAGAATATAGGCTTAATATAATATCAATCCACATTTTCCAGCTTTGAAATGTGTGTGCAGACACTTACAGTAACTTTTGGTTCAAAGAAGTACTTGAGTGTCAGCATCAGACCTCGAACCATTTCAGTTAGAAATAGTGTATTTATGCTTCGCTCAAAAACTGCAATGAATCAACAAGCTTAAGCATCTACTCTACTCTTTGAAAAGACTAAGTCAACCAAACTGAGAGCACGATTGAACATGCTAACTGATAAATAAATACCAGAACTCCAATCCTTCGACATCTCTTTCGCTAGTTGCTCTCTTTCTTCATCCTCTGCAGATTGCAGCCAAGTTTGTGCAGGATAAATGGATAATAAGTATCTTAAATGTCATAGCAAAAAGATAATGTCTGACAACAACTGGAGTTTCGCTAGGCTAGATACATAGACGGGAACTTATAACAAAAAAAATCACTTTTTCCACTATCCTGAACAGCATGAATTGTAACAACTACAATTTTTCTATTACTCATATTTTATAGAATATGCAACACTCACATCTTAAAATCAGCCCAGATAACACACAAGATACTGGCCACAGTACATCACAATTCACATTATTATCTATGAACTTACTATCAACGTAATGCTAAATGATTCTTGGTTACATATTTTGGTTCAGATACACATGCAAAATTGAGTTTGCAATTCATAACGAGGAAATGGAGAGCAACACAAACCTTTGTTGGTGCTGAAAGGGTGTGCATTGAACCGCATCCCATAATTCTGTGTGCCTTGCAAGACTTGTCCTGACATAGCCTAAAAGGAAAATATGACAATTATACGAAGAAACATAAAATATACATCTTATAATAAATCAATCAAAAATAAAGTTAACAAAGACTTTGTTGGCAACGGGGTCAATAGTATTGAAGTTATAACAGATGATAGTACATGAAGATGATAATAACACTTAAACTGATAATAATAAAAATTGTGCCATATTGTGTGCGTGAGAGCGGCAAACAGTTAAAATTCTTCTTTCCGATTACTCAAGTAACAAGTTATGCTAATCCTATACCCAACTTCTTCAATTTCAAAATACACAGAAAAAGTTTAATTATGGACATGGTATTTCTACAACCAGTAGTAAAAAGTTAACCCCTGATGTTCTGTGAAATTCTTAGTATACTACAGAAAATCAACTATTCCTCAACTATCCCGGCAATTACCTCCTAAACCTCCATGTACTGAAAATCACCCTTCAGATTATTCTTAGCATACTATAAAAAAAACAACTTCAATTAAAATTCCTTGTACCAAATGGAGAATTAAGACTGAACGGTAGCCTATCACTTCACGTGAGCGTAATTCGCCTCAAAATCCCGATTACAGTATCAGGTTGATCTGATTGAAATAGCTAAATTTTGTGCCACATAGCTGGTAATTACTCACTGACCAGGCATCTTCAATAGATTGAAGCTTACAGTTCTAACCAAATCATAATAGATTAAGCCCCTACAACATTTTCAACAACCTAGAATTGGATCCGAACTTCAATCAGACCTAATTCAAACTTATATTAATCCATATCCGATCAAAATCAATAAGCACCAGCCGATTCTCCTCATTTCTAGCATGAAAGACTAATAAGTAAATTACTATTGAAAGGAACAAACAATTAAGAAATAATTCGTACTCAGCAGTAACAAAAAAACCTGGAAACTACCCCAATTTCTTTTTTCCCAGAAATCCGAGGAAAAATTCATCGAAAAAACCCCCAATTTTTTTTACAGACAATAAGATTCAAGCTAATCGCCAGTAACTTTATTTTTCCGGGTAAATGTGATATAGCGATTCGAATTCAAATTCAAATTTTCTCAGCCACCAAACAGAACAAGAGACAAAACCTAGGGCATAAGAAATCTTACGAGATGCCGAGCGCGAAGAGCATTGAAGGACTTGCGAGCTAAGATCGCAGCCATTGGAAGATGTCAGCGAACGACGATCGATCCTTCTTCTTCTTCTTCTCTGCGAGATTCGCAATTGCTCCCACCAGAGATTGAACCGTAACCAAAGCACCTGATAAAATGAGAGGTTGTGGAGATGGCGTCGTGTCGATGAACCGGTTTTCGCGACCCGAGCCCGTTTCGACGAACCCGACTGTGCTTCACCGTTCGATTCGACTAGATCTATACGACGTCGTATTGTGATTTCGCGTGCATTTAGTTCAACGACGCCGTTTTAACTATCCAACACTTCAGAGTCCACGCGTTCGGTCGTGTAGTGCTTGAGATTGATTACATGGGTACACAAAAGCCATTCAAAAAAGCTTAAAGTCAGAGACCTTACTTGATAACTTGTGATTCTGATTAATCCACCTACCGACAAAAGTTAAGGTTTTTTAAGGGTTGACGATGGCCATATGATTTTCGTGATTGTTAAAAATTAAATGTGTTTTTTTCGTGTAGATTCGAACAAGCGATTAGAAGTGTTTAAACTCAAATATTCTGTTTGATGAAATCTATTACTTGACATTGTAATTTAAAGTGTTCTTTTTTAAATTGAGGTCAGAGTTTGATATTCAATCATGTTTATGAATGTGAACATAAATTTGTGAACATAAATTACTGAGTAGACAAAATTTAATTGTAATACAAAAAATTTATATTATACATTTTGCATTTAGATTAAACCATTGTAGGAGAACTTGGGCCTTAGCACTCCATGAGCAAGTTCATGCATGTATTAAAACTTATTTTGACTCAAACGCTTGAGGTAATAAGTTTTGATTTTAATGTGTATATAAACTTTATTTTCACTTTAAACATTTTCAATATATGACTTTAGCTCAGATGTGTAATTTCAATCATTTCTCTTTTCATATACAACTCTCATTATATTGGATTTACTCCCCCTAAACTCAAACGGGTCTCGCCAGCTCAACTCAATCCCTCATGAATTTAGCTTTAATCACATTGGGCTTGCTCTGCCCTAAGCCCCAATTGGTTTTACCGGCTCGACCCAATTCTTCACGGACCCAATCATTCTATCCAGGTCATCTCCATGAGAGTGCAATCATAGTTTCAAAGTATTATCAATCCTAGGAGAATATCCCTACCTGCGTACTAAGAGTGAGTCTATTAAACCTACATTTTGATACCAATTTTTAGGGAGAGCTCGAGCCATTACCATGAAGGAACCAGAGTCTCACATCAAAAGTGTATGAGGTAGAAAAAGAATTTATATACATACTAAAATTAAGACTTACTAAATTAATATTTTATATCAAATATGAGTTCTAATGCATAGATATTTTATTCATGGATATTTCTTGTATGTAAATGTCCACGGTGCGGGAATTATGTTTACATGTCAATTTAGTTGATTTTTTTTATAAAAAAAACTATTTTATCGTTCATACCCTTTATCTTTCACCCAAAAAAATTATTTGACGATTTGAATTAAGAGGATGTATCTTAAAATGTTATAACTCAGATTCTCATTGTTACATAACACATTTTTCAAGTGAAAATTATTGAGCAGAAAAGGAAATAAACAAAGTTTTCACAACAACAAAAAAACACTGCCAACAAACACATAATAAGAATCCAACACATGTAGATGCAGGTGAAGGTGAAGAACAATGTGAATTTGATGCCTGGCACATGGTTTTCACGTGAAATGTTCTGTTATGTCTCCTCACAAATTGCTTTTTTACGACTTAAAATCATAATAGATAGCACGTACACATAGAGTTGTAAACCATCTGATCGAGTTTAGTTCGTTAAATATTCAGTTCATACTCGTTATAATTGAGGTTAAGACAAACTCGAATTCGAGTATGACTTTTTAAGACCTGATAAAAGTGTGAGCCCTCTCGTTTAATAATTAATTAATTATATAATTTTACAGTGAATAAATATTTGTAACGGGATTTAGTCAAGCCAATCTCGAGTTGTCTCGTTTAGTATTAAAAAACTATATATTATGAATAATGTTGGTATATTAAATTGAAGTGTCTATTACAATAAGAATATAATTCAGTATATACAAACTAGATATAATCTAAATAAGAAAGTACGACAAAAAAATCATCAACATGCCTTTGAATCGGAATTATCTAAACTATATTTTTTAATTATTCTAATAATTGTTTTAATTTTTTATAATTATTTGCATCGAAAATTAAGTGAAGCAAACTAATCGAGCTCAAGCTTATTATATTTTTTTTCTAGCCAAATTTTAACGTAGTTGTATAAATTCGTTTAAATCCGAACCAAACTTCAGCCATTCACTTTTTCCACAAACTGAGCATTTTAAGACTCAATTCGGCTAGCTTACATCCCTAAATTAGTTTCTCTAAATCATTTATTTTTAAACCATGTTTTGACCATTATAAATCAACCTTCAAACAATATAGAGAAAATTTCAGATAACCTCCCTTAACTATACGCGAGTCTCACATGAACTCCCTTGAGTACAAAATCAATCTGAGAGGTGCCTCAAGTATCAAAAAGTCCCACTTTACTCTTTTCCGTTAACTTTTAAAAAATATTTGTTAAGTTTTTTGTGAAATGACGAAAATACCCTCATATCTGAAAAATTAAAAATGATTTTGAACCTTTTCTGATTTTTTTACAAAAAAAAAGAATAAAAAAAAATTTTAGTATTAATTTTTTAAAAAAAAATTATTTATAAAAATAGAATACGGTGTTTAAAAATAAATTTTTATTTTCAAATTTTTTTATAAAAAAGAACTTTTAAAAAATTATTTTTACCACCAACAGAATTTTATTCTTTATTTTGTATAACGTGAAAATTAGAAAAAAAAGTTCAAAATCATTTTTACTTTGTATATTTTAATTTTTCAGATACAGTGGTATTTTCGTCATTTCACAAAAAACTTAACGAAAAAAGAATAAAATGAGACTTTTTGATACTTAGAGCGTCTCTCAAATTAATTTTATGCTTAACAAAATTGACTTGAGACTCGCTTATCTATCTCAAATTTTACCCACGGTATATCCATACAAAATCTTAAAACTCATAATAAAAGCCAATATTAATTGATTTGTGATTAGACCTCAATCTCATTCACTATGGTCCATCTTCCAGATGGCAGAACCATAAATATCTCTGTCCTCTTTCTAGAGAGAGAATGGTTCTTCTGTTTTTTTATGGATTCAAAAATTCCTAAAAAAATAAGCAAAACCCATCATTTTCAAAACCTCGGCCGTGCCAACCTGCCACAGCTCTAATCTGTTTCTCGGATAAGATCTGAACAAACACTACACTGTCTCTGTATTTTTATCACATTTGTATATATTGTACCTACTTTGTCTTCTTAGTTCCCAGATTACAGGCGCAAAATCAGACCAGATCGTCACCAACCCAGTTTTGCTACACCGATTTGACGACTTGGGTCGGTCTCAATCTTCAATTTTGATTCACGTGTGCCCAGAAAATCAAGATTCGAGACTCCATAGAGAAGCTCGAGACTGTAAGGTATTTGCGGTGAGTGTGTTATCGCTTGCTTGTTGTTTTGGGTGCGGTTAAAATTATGATGTATTTTTTGCTATGATTTGATAGTGAGAGAATGTTTGTCTGTTTTGATCAAGTTTCTGATATATTATCTACTGCCTGCAATTTTGTCAGAATTTTCAGAGATGGGTTTTATGTTGTTCTTTAGTATACATAATTTCCAGTGCAATTGCTGGCATTTACATGTGAAGCTGTGAAAAAACAGATTCTGATAATTTATTCTCTCTTACTGTTGTTCATGTCAAAGGTTATTGATTTTGCTGCTTCATTTTAAGATTGAGTCTAAATTGTGTGCCATGTTTTGTTTGTGGAGAGATCATTTGGTGGAGATTTTGCTTTCAATGCTTATTTGATTTCAATATTTTGGGTTTTGGGACCTTTATCCCCAGAAGAGATCACATAATCTTATCATTTCCTTATCCTCCAGACATCCACACTCCAGGTTCCGTGTGGCAATTCTGAATCCGAACAATCCTTTTTTCCGATTTTGGTTTGTTGGTTGTTTCAATTCAAGCACAACACATCAAGTTTCATCTCTTGGATCGGTCCCTCTTTGCAAGTCGCAGATGGTAGCGTTCAGCTCGTAATTGAGTTTAGCTTCCTCTTTCGTTTCCCATATCCTCTTTTATGTTTAGGCCTTGTTTATCAAAATTAAAGAAAAGCTCTTCTGATTATATTTATGAATACTCTTCTGTTCATTTCGGTTCTTTGGAGTGTCTTGGTGTATATTTACAGACATACTTATACTGTTGAATGATTAGAACTTTAGCTTCTTTTTTCGGGTTTTCAGTTTCCGAACAATGATATTTCATGAAGTGCTTTGAATTTGATCTCACACTCCTCATGTAATTGACATGGATGCAGATACTCATTGTTTGCATGATTTATACTTTCATGGAAAAGTGGAATGATTTCATTGACGAGGTTATGACTCATTAGTCCCATGGAGAACTCTTACGAGACATCGAATGGAAATGGACCGATCAACAATGGCCACGCGATCAAGCGGCACTCTCCTAAGGTATCACTGAGTTGGCTTGATTTGAGAGTTTTCTACGTACGAATTAGCAAGTGCGAGATAGATGACATCACGCCCGAGTACCTTACACTAAACCATATCCCGCTGAATCCCGACACCCTTCTCGAGGTAAATGGCGTGAGAACCGGGATTTATTCAGATTCCATCTCGACCCTTCTCAGGAGGGATCGATTGGATAAGAAAACCGAGGAAGCCACATATGTCAGCACGGATAGTGTAAGAGTCACGGGAACCGTGAAGTTTGATGTTTTCGATAGGGATGTTCTCTTGCTTTCCGGGGTCTTGGATTTGCACAATAGCAACGGCTTCGTCGGTGAATCGTCTAACCATGGACATAGATGGAGCATGAGGTGTGAATCGGACGTGACCATGGGCGGCACCGGTTTCTTGAAGGAGAAGTCGGGGTGTCCTATGATCGAGGTTTATGTCGCCGGGTCCTTCTTGGACACTCCGATCATCTTGACCAAGACTTTGCACCTCGGTTCGAGGAAGAAGCAAGTGAGGATCGGAGGGTTGGACTCGATTCCGGAGTACGCTCCTCCTATGCAGGTATGTACTTAATTACTGTCTTGCTGATTTGAACTTGTGAAGTTTGCTTTGTATCAAATTTTAAGATGCATGGATCATCTGATACCTTATCTTTTAGGGACCCCTTAACAATTTCGTGTTCTTTTTCATTTCTATTATTGGAACTAGGGATAATTTCAAGAACTCTTCTCTTACTATAGTTTTTATGCAAGACGTTTATGTATATTTTGTTAACTGCAAAAGATTGCTGTGAGTTTTCTAAATTTTTTTGCACCATTTGTCAAATTCTGTTAGAACAGACGAAAAATGGATCATGTTTCCTCCATTTTCTTAAAAATAAATGCTATAATTGCCCCTAGAATAAAAATAATTAAAATTTCTACATGTAATTCTTCGATGGTAAACAGAATTTTTTACATGTATCATTTTATTTTGAAGGGTATTTACGTCTTCTAAAAAAATTAGGGATAATCTTATACCTTATCTTTTAGGGATAATTGTAAAAACGTTGTGTACTGTCCGACTTTTGTAAGAAGCAGTTGTAAACTATATATTTATTTCGCACTGTTAATAACATCGTTAAAAACGAAGCGGAAAGATGAAAATAATTCTCGAAAATAATAGTAATAAATTACATGTTGACATCATTATTACATGATCACATTTTTTTATAAAAAATAATTAAAAGTTTGTGTTTATTAATTTGGAGGGTAAAATTGTCATTATGAAAAAACAACAGTTACCCTCCAAACTAAAAATGGATGGTCACATGACATAATAAGTTGTGTTCTCCGTCTGTTTTGGTGGATTTCATTGAATGGTGCAGAAAATGATATTGACGGATAGTTTTTTTATGCAATAAGCATATTACACGATTCTATTATCCTTGTCTTTTATTGACCCTTAGCAACTTCATGCTCTTTTGTTTCACAAGTAATGCTTGTCTATTCATTTTCTTCTTTGCAGATATCGGGATATCCGAATCACAGACCAGAAGACGGTGACTATAGCAGTGCGCACGCAAGGATGGATTATTTAGAAGGTGAAGATGGCGAGCTCTCATGGTTCAATGCAGGCGTAAGGGTTGGAGTCGGAATTGGTCTCAGCATATCAGTTGGGCTCGGGATAGGAGTTGGCTTGCTGCTCCGGGCCTACCAAGGCACCACCAGCAACTTCAGGAGACGCCTCTTATAATCTGCACCCTCCTTCCCGCCATTTTTGCCCAAACGTGTACTTCATCCGAAGAGAGCTAACAGACTTACTGGTGTTTCGGATCCACGTTTTGTGGATTCGGGTTGCAAGAGAAATCAGAACTTTGACTTTTGTTCCTTGAAAACATGTAGAGAGCTGATTGTGTCTAAATAACTTGCTTTTTGTTGTAGAGACAGTGTCCTGTAACTCCTGTTGGTGTTTTGGGTTCTGTCTAGGTTGTCTTGTTTTTCTGTATGGTGTGGATAAGCAGTGAAGTTTTGGTAATGGAAGTTTCATGCAATTTTTGCCTCATTATTGTAACTCTGGTTCTTGCAATGTTATTACAAGGTGGTTTTTGCATATGAATGGGTTGTAAGAAAAGTTTACATCCATATTTTCATCAATCTCAAGTAATCATGTAGAATTCATGATCACTGTATTTGTTTCTTAGCATATTGAAGAACATTTTTTTATCAATAATAATTTAAATAGCAATACCATTGATACGAGGAGTATCTGTACATTATTCTTCGCGGAAACATGTAACCTAAAAAGCACGTACAAAACGTATCGTCTCGATTATCTGTTTACACAAACAAGGTCTTGAGTTCAAATTTTATCACATACGCTCTGATTCACCTATGTACCCCAAAACAGCAATTATATATCCGAGCTTCTTGTTAGCGAGAATTATGATACATGTAATTATGAAGGTATCGGATTCCATATATGAACATAGAGACAGAAGTGCATGACAAGTTTTGGTTAGGCTTTACCAACATTGTTTTTTTTTCTATGTACAACATTGTAGGTTTACTGCCAACCAAGGATCTCAGGTTTCGGAGGTCGAGTTGCACGATGGAACCAAGTATTGAACGCCATGACCAGGTGAGGACAGTCGTCAACATTTCGGGTTGAGAAACTGAGGCATGGTTTCAAAAGCTCTTGTGCATTGGACATGGGAAGGGTGGAGATGATTCTGAGGAACGTCTCCTCCAGTTCAAGGTACAGCGACTTGTGGCTCGAGAGCATGGGAGAGACGTTTTCTTTGCACACAATCAGAACGGGGAGCCATTCTTCAACCAGTTTCATTCTTACCTGAAACAGCAATAATGAAAAGGTTAAGTACATAAATGAGCCACCAACTACCTACTCGAGATATTTACACACTTAAAAAGGGAAAATATCACAAGGTCGGAAACATCCCCCAATCTGCTCCTAGTATATTTAAGGGGAGCAAAAGCAGTATTTACTTATAGTTCTTAACTCAAATTTCTGGCAACTGTCTATGCATAAGTAATGAGCAACGACTCTCAGAACGAAAACAATTGAATTGTGGAACCCTAATAAATATCCAGATGGGTTAGCGTGTACAGGCAGGTGCAGATATGCATGTCTACAAAACAACCGAATTGTGAATCCCTAATAAATATTCAGCTAGGTATTTTTAAAAATTACATCACAAACCCTATCTACCCATAAATCCCTCCCCACCCTCCCAGCGGGATCGAACCTTGGACCCCACCACAAACAGTGTGATGCACAACTGCTGGGTGTCCCCTTGGGGACTTCAGCTAGGTTAGTAGGTACAGACAGGTGCAATATTTTTAGTCTAAAAACAATCGAAATGTGAATCCCTAATAAATAACCAAGTAGGTTAGCAGGTACAACAGGTGCAGATATATAGTCTCCAAAAATAACAGTTCAGCAGTCCAAACAGATACTAAAACAGGAGTATATTGAATTACTGGCCTTCTGTAACTTTCCAGATAACTCAGAGAACCAAAAATGAGATGCTACAGGATCATTGTTTGTTTCCCAACAATCATCAAAGCTATTTAGTCAATGTAAACCTGACATTACCAAATATATTATTTGACAATATGATTTATCGTCCTAGCTATGGATAATAACCTTAAGTTTACAAAGCAATCTAGATTGCTATTGATGTTTCTAATATTTCCAATGAAAATTTTTGTTGTATTTTACATATATCCATTTTATCTCTTACTTTCCCAGTTCTCTTTATTTTTCACCCTAACCGACAGACAAATTTGAGAATATGTGGGAGAGAAATGTCATAAGGTTTATTATATCAACATTAAGGATACGACCAGAAGAAAAATAATATAAAAGGAAAAGCTATTGGATAATAACTTCACTATCATTCATAAAATTGAGATTTCCTCCTATCCCAACATGTACAACTTTCCCCTTCACCCCCCTTGAACAATGATGGGGAAGAAACCCAAATACAAAAACGATGAACTCTCTCACGATCCCGAGTATTTCCCTAAATAAATCTTAGCATTCTTTTCTTCCAATGCAAACAAATTGTTTCTATACAAAAATAGAATCCAAAATCAACTCTCTTTCGCTGCAGAAAGATCAAAATCCCAAAAATACAAATGCACCCCATAGGTCGAGAACACAAAAAACAACCAACCTACATCCAAATACAACAAAAGAGAAAAGAAAAGGTAAAATAACTATTAGATAGCAAAACAATCCAACTTCATCCAAACAACCAACAGCCTTATTCCATGATCATCCTAACTCCTAAGAGATTGATGACCAGCTTAGATTAATATTGAACACCCTTACGCGGTTGCTTTCATGGGCACACTCGAATCAATTTCAATTTCCATTTGCCTTAGAGCACAAGCATGAACATCAAAATTTAATTGAATCCCAACACATCAAGTATCTATTCCAACATCCTCATTGCTAAAGTGTTGTCTAAATCTCAATATCTAATGCCAAGTTATGCTATAATTATTTTGCAAGCATTATCGACTCATTATCAAGCTCAATCTACATTGTGTGTGAATTCTAGATAAGGGAAAATTTTGAAGCAAACCTGTCTTCCAGCCAAAATGGTACCGGCAGCTACTGCATTGGCGAGCTTAGACGTGCACCGGAGCACAACAGCAGGGAGGCCCGGCACGATATTCCTCCACACGTCGTCCCGGAAAGCCTTCTGCAAATCAGCGGTGAAAGACGACTGGTCGCCCCATTCTTGTACAGCCGAATCGGCCACCCTCAACTCGATCATCCTCTCGATCAACCACAGCAAGTGTTTGCCATTCATCAGAGCAGTGTGCAGATTCAACCTCTGGATCGCCTCCGTCTCGTTATGGTCCCCTCTGAAGTCCGGGCTGGAGTAATCCTCCAGCGACTCCTTCATGATCTTCAGGCTTGTCTCGAACGCCCTCTCCAGAACCCTCCTCGCCGACTCCCTCGACGAGAAGTCCCTCAGCAGCTTCGCCACTAACGCCTTCTCGTAGGCGGTGTTGGGGTGGTTGTGGATCGCGGCCACGATCAGGCCGTGGAGCATGTCCTCGCACGTGTCGCTCTTCGCCGGCATGACCCTAGCGAGGAGCTCCGTCGATTCCTCCTCCCGGAGCAGAGGAATCAGATTCAGGATCCGCCTCTCCTCCTCCTCATTCCACGGGACGGCCTCCAGGTACCTCACGCACGCCCTCACGCACTCCTCGAAAAGGAGCTCGAGCGCGACCGGGAGGACGTCGATGGCGGCGGAGACGGACCTTATCGTGTCCGAGAAATCGGAGAAATCGTCGGCGTAGAGGAGCTTGAGGACGGAGACGTACGTCTCCATCGAGCCGGTGGCGAGCGTCACGCCGAAGCTCAACCGGAACTTCCTGCCGGAATCTCCGCGACTCTCCGGCTGCCACCGGTCGGAGAGGAGAGCCGCGAAGTACCTCGATCGCCGGAGCACGTCGGAGTGGAGGCGGATCTGGACATCGGAGTGATCGGAGAGGGAGGCGCTCGGAGAGGAGGAGGACGAGGAAGAAGAAGAAGAAGAAGAAGACAGCGACGAAGACGACGAATCGAGAGGGGCAGGCTCGACGAAGAGGCGGAGCGTGACGTCGGCGGTGGAGCCGTCGTTGAACAGAGCGCCGCCGGAGGAGGCGGCGGCGGCGCGGCGGAGGATGGGGCGGTGGGAGGGGTCGGAGAACGAGTCGGCGACGGCGATCGTGGAGGTGGTGCGGCCGCTGGAGGCGGCGGCGCTTGGGACTACGCGCGGCCTCTTCTTGGGTCCGCCCCCTAATAACATTGCTCTCTATACGACAGCGTTTTGGGATTGGGAGGAGCCGACCGAGAGAGAGGGAGGGAGAGAGAGAGAGAGGAGGGAGGGGGCTGAGACGTTGGAGAGATTGGGGGGATCCTGTAGATTG
>JAYMTP010000846.1:0-28513 GCA_036897365.1 Geranium brycei | reverse complement strand
GAGACCGAAAGCCGCCGCGGACCTCGCCAAGACCAGACGAAATGAAACCCTAAACATGTTAAGGACAGACCACTATCCCGTAATCCCACTTTCAACTTCTTTTTTAGATTTCCTATTATTATTAGTTTTCTATTTAATTTGATCTCTGACCTATATAAATATTTCTACCTTATTGTAATTGACATATCAATTCAATATAAGAATATTATTTTTATCAAGACACATTTAAAGTTGGCATCAAAAGGTGCAATTGTGTAGGCTTTTTTCTCTCAAGTTGAGAGCGACCGCCTCTGTGACGTTGTTTTTCGTTGTGCAGTGGTGTTGGTAGATGTGGGCAGTTCCTGGTGAGCTTTGTCCAGATTCGGGTGCTGGGATGGACGATTTTCGTGAGTTGTGGCCGATTTTCACCGAAATCAGGGAGGGAAGGTAAATTTCGTCTAGGGCGACCCTGCGAATGCGTTCTGCCGATGGTCGACGGCTGTGGTGACTAGGGAGAGTGGAATCTGATCCATTTTGGCTGGTTTTTTCATCCATATCAATTGGTTTGTTTTCCCGGTGTTCAATCTCTGCTTAATGGCTTGGTACTGGGAGGGATCGGGGGTTCTCTGGCGTCGATAGGTTGATTCTGATAAGCACGAAGAGCTTAGAGGACTTGAATTATTAAATATTTGTGATTCCTCTATATATATCGATCGTCATCGTTGGAGTAAGGATATTGATTGCATGGTTGATCGAGAAATCTTGTTTAATGCGTTATGCAGTTTCTCCATCCATTATAGGTGGAGACCGTGGCTCTGCATAATACTAACTGCTTCGAGTCGATTTGTCTCTGGAGTTATCGAGGAACCCTCTTTAAAGCTTTCTGTAGAGGATTACGAGGTTTCTCCATCTAGTCTAGGTGGAGGTCGTGACTCTCTGCATGATGCTAAATGGGTTCGAGTCGTTTTGTCCCCGGTCTGTGACCTTACTGCAATTGCGTTTTATTCCTACTATGTTTGCTACTGAATTGTGTTTAGATGTGATATTAGTTAAGTTTATTGTTACCTTCCCAATTTCGGGGGTTTCATGTTGAGGCATTGTCTCACCAAATCTTGTCGTTATCATTCTCGGCATGTAGCAAAACTTATTTGCCTAATAAAGTTGAATGTTTTTTATTTAAGAAAATATGGATACTTTAGAATTGAATGGGACAATACACCGACACAAGTTGGAAACTCATGGTTACAACTTTATTTCTTTGCAACATGGGTCGGTGCCAGAGTTAGGCCAGCGCCAGACTCAGACTCTTTTTCTTTACCAGAAAAAGGCCTTAAAATTGCAATCACGCAAGCCTATGAAGTAGCACCTCGAAAGAGAAAAATGCAAATCATCATGCACCAAGACAAATATATCCTAAATTTAAAATTGCTTAGTCAGGTCCAATTATAATAAGTAAAAATGAGACCGGATTTGCTGGTATCTGTCGTTGACATATTAGGCACTAAATGTCAGACCTGACAGAGACAACCAACCCCACCAGCTCATATCACATTCAACCATAATCAAAGTCAACATTTTCATCTGCTGATGCAATGCAAAGGTTCTAAACCAGAAATGTAAAAACAAGAAATGAATTGAGTTTTTCTGCAGAATGCAATCCACAGCTACTGATATTTACTGAGTTAGTTGCATTCAAATATCTGATATCGTCGCTTAACGACGAGAGTATAGTGGCGAGTGAGCATCTCTAGCATCAGATCTCAGAAGAGGATCGACGTAAGCATGGCTTTGTGAGGGATAATAGGTCTGGCTGGACAATGCCAACTCCCTTCGAGCAAATGCCGGTGGTAGTGCATAACCTAATGGTAAGTGGGAACTGTAGTGCCCGTCTTCTATTTCTGGGCGAACTTCTCTATCCCTCGGCATCTGCAACATACGGTAATCACTCTCGCATCCAAGCAATGGTTCTCTTGTAAGTGTATCACCAGCAGCCACATACCTAATAGTGGGCAGTGCAAAACGTTGAACCGTGAGGATTGTATTTCTATCAACAAGTCCAAGTAACACAAGCAAAATCTTAATCAATTCAAACCCATTGCCACCACTAGACTATTTCAGAGAACTGATAAATAAAGTTGAAAACCAGACAACAAACAGATTTCTATTCTATCATCCCATTGATCCATGTAACTTTTATAAGCATCATTTATTCCTGTGGTAGCACAAACAATAGCACATCTGTATCGGATATTCAGACCAAATCTAGTTAGAACAAGCATAGAGTTTGGAGGGGCACCACTCAAACCAGAACCTAGGCCTTCGTGTAGTCAGTCACCCAAACTACCTAAGCATTTTGATTATGTGTGAAAACAGCAGAGGAAATAACTTACAATATACCCTTGCCAATAAAAAACTGGAGAGTTCCTGGTACATTCAGACAGTGACTTCATGAAATAATTCCCTTCTTCCTCTTAGTCTTCAGGATCAAGATTAACATTTTTTGTTGAAGACTAATCCTTAGTACAGAATTGACATAGATAGTTGTACAAAAATGGGAAATCAATTATTCAAGAGCCAATTAAAATTGAAAATGGAAGTGAGTGCCATCCAGATAAAGCGGCTGTGCGGAAGTGTGACATGTTACTTGTTTGGGTGCATCAATTTATTTTTTTGACTATTACATCATTGATCCTAAAAACCCTTAAACCCCACCCAAATACAGCACTGGGCCAAGCTCAAGTGTATCAATTTATTGATAACTCAACTAGTTGAAAATCACTTTTAATTTGAACAGGCATGAAATTATTCAATAATGAACCAAATAAAAATGTTTACCATACCTTCTATAGGGACCATGAGCAGAAAATAACACTTCCTCAGGTGTGTACTCCCTGCGAGCTCCAGTGAAATAACGTGGGTCAGCGTAACGAGGAAGAGTGGACTCCTGAATGACATGTCGAGGCTCTCCTAAAGGTTGCACATGTCCAATACGAGTTTCTAATTCATATTGATCATATTGTGAATGCGGAAGTATGTGTCCTGATTGAGAATCAATGGCTGGTAAGTGATGAGTATGTCTCCTGCCTGACGAATATGATTCTTCTGGAGATGGCCTTGCTGGCCGCTGATATACTTCCTGCACAACGGGAGCTGGTGACCTCAAGGGACGACGAGGGGTGCGAGAAACATGTGACTGCACAGTAGCGGGGCGGAACAGAGAAGTGAGGGATCTAACCTGTATAGCAATGCAAAGTCAGCAAACAAGAGAAGTTACAAGCAATACTAAATTTTGGATGAATAGAGGGAAGACTGAATGCCATCATACTTGTTTGCTGGTGAGCTCTTGTCTAAACCTAGAACGCCTCTCATAGTTATCTTTGATTGCATGTCTGAAAGAATTCTCAGGAAGTGGTAAGCAATCTTCATAAACCTTGAATCTAACCTAAGAGGAACAAGATGTGCAAAGAAAGATAAGATGATTGGGGAACAGAATGCAAAGCATGGGAAAGGATGTGGATTTACACGTATTATTTAAATTAAGGGACCAGATTTAGTCTTCTAACCTAGTGGTGGTGTAATGAATGCACTTAAAAATTGTTACATAAGTTCACTTAAGAATAAATAAAAGGCCAACAAAGGATTAGTAGGAGTAGGACGAGTCTTATACACAGTGTTCTAAAACTCTCGAATTCATCCCGATTTCTTCCCAAGAGATCAGTAAAATCGAGTTAGCCTAGTTTGGGAACTCGTTCTCAGAAGTTTGGTTGAACCAAGTTTTCACTCTGTCAACTCCATCAAACTGGATCAAATTTGGACAATTTCTATTTCTATTTTGTTAAATACGCTTTGAAACGGTTCTATAATTTGTATTTTGTTTTCAACTTATTAAGTTGTTTGAAAGTATCTTACTTCATTAAAACATTGTTTTTTTTGTCTTTCATGTGAATTACATATGGATATATGTATTTAATATAGGGAGGGCTCCCCATCCCCAACGGGGATACCCGAATCCCCGCCAAAAATATATCTTTTAAAATAAAAATTAGATTTTAAAATGCATATTTAATTAAAAATAATATCTTCAAATATATTTTTTATTGAAATAATAATTTACAATACATATTTAATGAAATAATATTATTTTTATGTATATATATTTTTTAATTAAAATTATAGTTTTTAATACAAATTTTATTCAAAATAATTATGTTTTAACATTATTTTGGATTGGAAACGGAAAATACCCGTACCCGTCGGGGAACCCCACCCCGTTTCTAACAGGGACAGGATTGCCAAATTTGCCCCAAACCCACCCCATTTCCATCCCTAATTTAATACAAAACAAGTTTTTCCGATTTCTGCATGAGTTCTCATAACTTTATTTTTTTGCCTAGCCGAGTACTCCCCAATCCCGAGTTATACAACATTGCTTACACAGAACTACAAAAGGAAGAAAAACACCTATTTTCATGCAATCATGATTTTCTATCTCTAATCAGAGAGGGACATCCATGTTGAGTCAAGTTAGGCAGGTTAACGATGGATACAACCTTAAAAATGGATGTGTTCGAATTGGTCTCTATTCTAACACAAATATTTGCGTTCGAAGAGCTAAAATGGGTATATAAGTATAACCAATGTTTGAGTTGGTCTATATTCCAACCCACCCATATCTTTATGTCCAAAGCACTTAAACGGGTATCTAAGTCTAGCCATTTCTAGAAAAGTAAAAGGTGTAGCTTAAGAAATTATTGCATAGCAAGCTTTAGTACAAGTACCAACTGAACGCATTTTGATCAAATCCTATGAATCTAGGGAATAATTATACATTTGATTAGAAATGGTTGAAAAGAAATGAAAATGCAAGGCAAACAAAAGAAGTAGAAATGTACAAAAGAGTGTGACATGCAAATTTCTTTAAATGACATATTTGAAAACAAGTTCCAATTTCATCGAGTATCTCTGAGAGGACGGCATTTGAAAATAGGTGTGTAACTGAAGCGCAAACCTAGGCATACATAAGACAAAAAGTGCACATTATAGCCTCATCATGATCCCACACACCTAATCTAAAGGAACTTGGCTACTCGTGCAATTTCAAATTTTAGCAATATTCAATGCGCACGACTAGCCTCAAAATTCATGACGCACAAATCTCGTTTTAGGGCTTTTATGACTCCATCCCTCCTCTATTTGTGCATCATATTTTCCTTCCATGCTTTTTTAAAAATTGTTTGCTTTAAACTATATAAATAATTTCAAATTTTGGTTTTTGATTAATAATATTTTAAAGTATTAGTTCTAGTCAAACCCTCTATAGTCAATGGCAGTTTTAAGAGGAGGGATTTTATATTTGGAACTCAACACGGTTTTAACGCTTATGAAATCACATATAATTTCCATTCTTCAATATGAAGCATAATCTACATCAATGAAGAAGTCCTCGTTACCTGAGCCGGAAAATTTCCTTTAAATGCATTTCGTTCCAAGTTTAACCTCCCATCCGAAGTTGCCTTGTATATACCATAAAGAAGCTTCAGGTCAAAGTCGAATAAGAAAAGCTTTGCACCAAACTTAATTTTTTCCACAACGTCTTTCTTCCCAATAGGTAGCCCAAAAACACGATGATGATAGCATTCCGATTTCGTTTTGGCATTGCACATAAAGATAAACCCTGCAATCCGTTCTCGACTCTCCTTGACTTTGTTCTTGCCCTTGAAAATTTGTTTCTCACTCCTTTTGTCTTTTCTTCTACCCTCATTCACTTGTTCTTTCCTCCCCTTATCCTTCTTTTCAAGGTCAAGTCTTTGCTCCCCATTCTCATTGCCTTTCTTTTCATCCAAGATAGCTTTATTACTAGTTGTAGTCGCAAGAGTTGAGGCAACTGCGCCAATAGCACTAGAAGTTGCAGGAGGAGGATTAAGAATGGGCGCAGGAGATAAGCCTGCAACAGAGGTCGAAGCTACATTTGCCTTTGAAGTTTCTTTGTTCTTCTTTATAGTGTTGTCCATCTTCTTACCCGCATTCCATTTGTTTTTCATTGGTTTTGACCTCTTAGAGTCCATCGCTTTTGTCCTTGCCATTGTCATTCTGACACAACTTAAAACAATGAAACCCAACCTAGACTACTTGACATAAGGTAAATATCAAGCACTAGTCTTGAAAATTGGAAGACAATATACATACTTGAATTGTTCATTTTGACGTCACAACATCAATAATATAAATTGAATACCATTATGGTACACAATATCGTTGTATGATAATGTGAACAAAACTAGTATGAACATACCATTTATGACACACTAAACTTCATTCATATACACTGGTAAAATACTATGTTGAACATTGTTTTTTTTAGTTTTGACTAGACAAAAACGCATTGTCCTTTATCAAGAACAAATCACATGGTGATATTCTTTCGCTAGATACCTACAAATCAATTTTGATGATCCAGAGCATAACCCATCAGTCCATCCTCCTCATAACACTAAGACTCATTTGGTGAAGCAAATGAAAGGGATAAAGAATAGGCTAATGAAGATAAACTATCATTCTATGAGAAACGAGAAATTGTGTACGAAGTCCCCATCCTTCTGTTCTTTAGATCTAGATTATTTGTCAGGGGTAAAAAACCATGGTTTGAATATTGAAGTGTGTGCCTCGAGCTGAGGTGATTGAAAACAACCTCAAAGGTTACGCCTCTCATCTGTACACTGAGGTTAACGCCTTGACTCCGTCAAGGCTTGCGCCTTACGTTTTAGGTATCAAGGCGGTTGAGACTTGCGACTTAGATTGTAGGCTTAAATTTAAAATTTTAAAAGCCCATTTTGAGCTTTTTATTTAAGTTGTATACCTATATTTTTTTAATGTTATTGAAATTTTTATGTTGGTAAGAAGGTATGGTTAACCTAAGAAATCTAAGGAATGACAAAATTAAAACATAAATTAGAAGAGGAATCGACAACAACTCCTACATTGACCTTTATCCAACAGCTCCTCCTCCTTCACTCCTTGTTCTCTCCTTGAGTTGGCCACTCTTCTCCCTCCCTCCCTCCCTCTCATCTCTCTCTATTTCCATTAATTTTTATTTGTTTTTGTTTACTTTACTAATTTTTTGTTTGTTTTTTGCTGATTTTTTCTTAGTTTATAATCGGTTTCTCTTGAGCTGGCCACTCTTAGTTTATTTCTAAAATTCATAAGAAAACAACCATTGCATGCTATTAAGATGGAAGTGGTAGAGGCCAATATATGAGAGAATGGATATTTTAAAGCTAAAACTCCAAAAATATTCAATTAGCATATTAATCATAGAAACTGAACAGCTTCTCTTCAAGCAATCATGATGCAATGAATCATCCTTCAATAAAATGCTCACACAACAAGAAGATACAACTCCACGACCATTTGGAAACTCCAAAAAAATGTTACCCAGTTCAACTTCATTATGGTGTAAAGATCATTTCAAGATAATGCTTGCTGCAATGGTACCTTCAGTATGCTTCAAGTTGTGTTTTATTGACTTGGTTATCAATAAATTAAAGCCTTAATTACGGTAGAGTACACTTAGCCTACAGTTACAGAATCTCTAAGTAATCTAGATTTAGTTTCCGGGTTCGGATGCCATGTAGCAAGCTCGATTACTGCATTTAGGAGGCACCAATTGCTCAAAACCTGCTGCTAAATAGTTCTCGCTAACATAATCCATCCTCGTATCAAATTTGTGAGCTACATCCTCAAATGCTCCATTGAGATGTGCTCACAATGAGGAGTGGTTGCAGGCATTTATGATTTATCCACTTATAAAATTCACTCCAAACCACAGCTCCCAATTCTGCATTCACTTATGTCCCAAAATCAACTGAACAAGGACGTATAAACCCACACTCATCAAACGGACGAACAGCAACCAAAACACTAATTTGCAAGTTAAGATTTGCGATTATAAGAATCTGTCGATGAACCAAACATCTTTGAGATCCGGAAAACAAAACCCTATCACCAATCACTTCAATTCAAAACTTAAAACATATATTCATGTCGAAATTTCCCGGAATTTTTTTCAACGCAAAATAACAAACAGAAACAAAAATCAAGAGATCGGAAACAACGACCAGGAGCGATGGATTTACGTAAACATACCCGAATTAGAGCTACGCCATGCTAATCCGCCGATGGATCGCCAGCGAAGAAAATCGAACAATTTCTGGGACGAAGACGGAGTGCGCATTTATTTATAGACTGATTACACGATGCAACGGCCTGGATGATGTGCCGCGAATATGGACAGCTGGATGCGCACCACGTGTACCCGGTTTCCTCGTATTTATTTATAATTTCAAAACCTATATGTATTTTTTTTGAATTACATGTATCCTAAATTTACCATTTAACCCTTCTCCATCTAATTTACAACGGGTTCGGAATTCAAATCTCTTCATTAATAATGTGAGGTTCAAACTATTACGGTGTCCCCTCGGAGACCAAAACCTATATATATTAAATTTTGGTAAGATTTGTCAATTATGAAATTATATGCCCTGCTGTCAAAAAGAGATGTCAACCTTCAGGGTAAAAATAGAATTAATATTAATAGCAATCTATTTCTCCACTAGATCAGAAAAAACAACCTAACACAAAGTAAAATTCTCAAAGAGAAAAAAGTATATGTCTCATCCTCTCACCCTTAACGATACAAAGTTGTAATCACTTAGTGTCACCCATCATAGAGAGAGGTGAAGTGAGATTCATGTGTTGCTTTAAAATGATCATCGGTTACGGATTCACAGCTTCTACTAGAAGACCTGCAACGGCGACAGGCTTGACAGATTCCATATCTTCTATGTTGATATGCTTTTCTGTCTGTCATGTTAATATTTACCGAAGAAAGATTCAATGTTACTGATGTATATCCCACTTGCTAATTTTAAAAAAATTAATAGCTTTTGAGTTTCTCAATTTAGAGATTACATTGTATTAAGCATGACCATTTCTACTTTATCGGGCGATCAGTCCAAGAACTTTCATTATGGAGCCAAACGGGGACCAGTTTCGCGGGTATCCAAACCACTCGAGGCTAAGCACTTTGGGCGCAAGGTTTGTGTTTTAGAATAGGAAACGTTGGACTTCGCGCTCGAGAAAGCTTGCTTGATTGCCTCATCTTATATTACATTACGATATTTCGGCCAAGCTTGATTGTCTTGTCTTATATTAAGATATTTCAAGACGAATAGGTTCATGTTTCTTCTTCGTTACCTCACTTATTTACAAGAGGAGCATCTTCCTAATTGACATCGGTCAGCACCTTGCCCCCTTCCATGATAGAACTAGAGAGCCGGTCTTTTTCTCACCCTAAAAAGAAAAAAAGTTAAAGTGAAATTTGGAGGGATTAGCAGTCGTTACGGTAAACTTAGATGAATCTCAATCCGAATGAGTGAGCATATGCCTATAAGAGGTGGATGCGTCTTTGCTAGATCCATCAGAAGCATAAGAAAAGATGTGAGGGGAAAATTACCGCTAACATAATTACACCCTTATGGAGTAGAGGCGAGAGAGAGAAAAGACATACTTCTCACCTGGGGGTAAAAGAGAAGAGAAGAGTATGATTTTTGGTTTGGGCTACCAATTCTAATTAGTTAATATTAAGCAACCATATGTACATCCGTAAATACAATTGATATTATAATTGTGAACTTGGATAGTATGAGTAAGGATGAATTAATTACAGAGGTGATCCCAAGTAGGTACACTTAAAAGAACGCAATTCTCAAATAGGTTACCTAAAGTTTATTTTAGCTTGGTAGTTCACCTAAACAAATACAATTCTCACGTAGGTCACCTAAAGTTTATTTTAACTTAGGAGGTCACCTAAAAACTTTCAGTTCAAAATAAACTTTAAATGACCTATGTGAAAATTGCATTCTCTTAGGTGACCTCTGAAGTAAAAATAAATTGTAGATGACATATATGAGAATTGCATTGTTTTAGGTGACCTGTCAAATTAAAATAAACTTTAGACGATATATGTTACAATTGCATTGTTTTAGGTGTATTTACATGAGATTATCATTTAATTACATAAAGTTTATATCTATTAAGACGTTGACTTATATAAATTTTTCTGATTCAAATATGTACGATAGATTATGTAATTTACTTTGATCTCAACTCAAATAAAATAATTAAATTCAAATTTTTTTTACTATTTTTTAGGGAAAAACACGAATATTATTAAGGAACTAACCCGACATGACGCCGGACAGCCGAAGCAGCAAATGGTAGGACATGTCCCGCACCGTGATCTCAATTATTGTTAGTTAAATCGTATCTGGCTAGTTTACGAGCCACTAACTTACAAGAGCGACGAGCAAAATAAATAAAAACACATGTCCCATAATTGGACAGTACGCAACGCCTATCGCTAATGCTACCTCCAGAGATATTCAACTCGACCCGTTTAGCAACACGTAGAGCCACACCCTCCACCTCATACGGATAGAGAAACCTTGTGATCCCGTTGCAGGATGCTTTAAACAAGGCTCCATGATACCCCGGAGACAAATCGACTTGAACCAGTTAACATCATGCAGAGTCACGGCTTACACCTCATACGAATGGAGAAACCCCGTGATCTGACTGTATACTGCATTAGACCATCTTTCTCGATCAACCCTACGATCGATATGGGAGTCGCGAATTTTTAGTAATCCAAGTCCTCCAAGTTATTTGTGCCTACCATGATCAGCCTATTGACGCCAAAGAGCCCCCAATCCCTCCAGTGTTGAGTCCAATGAGACACCCCGATGACGTATTGAAGTTTAAGAAAACCAAGACCCCCTAGTTCAATATGCTTACATGAATCTGTCTATTGACGCCAAAGAACTCTGGTTCCCTCCCGGTATCGAGCCATCAACCAACCAAAACCGTAGCAAACAAATCGCTAGAATTTTCCTGCCATACCTACGATCAGCCCCGTCTAGATCCATCTGCTCTCACTGCACAAATCTCTACCGAGTTTCTCTGCTCAACCACTGCTTATCCCCTCCAAGACCCTTCTCCCCTCGCATATGATATCGAAATAATACCTCCTAACTTTACCATCGCAAAATCACCGCCTCGCAGCTGCAACACGCCGCCTGCAACTCCGCAACGACTCCCGCAATCTACCTCCCGCGACTCTCCCTTGCGCCTGCAACCCCGAACCCAGACTTCACCGACCCTCGCTGACCTCGCCCAGTCTCGCCGGATCAAGACCTGAGTTCTTTCTTTTCAATTGCAGACCGTGACGGTCGCGTAACTCGACAATCGATCGAGACGCAAAAACCCTAACAATAAAGGCATGTTCGCGTAAAACTAACGAGTGTTTAATTTAAAATTTTATTACAATTTAAAGAGATTTAAATTATATCATAAAATATAATTAATAAACATTAAATAATCAATAAATTCGCTATCCCCTAAAAAACATTAAATAAATCAACTAGTGAACATTTCAAGTTCAAAATAATTCCTTAAAAAAAAGTACAATGAAATTGTTTTAACTCTTTCATTAATCAATTTTAACTGTAAATTCAAATTCAACTCGAATAGGTTTACAAAAAAATCGAGTCGAATGAGGTTGGATATTATTGGAAGGAGCCCTAAAGCAAAAGAAACGCACAGTGTTACAACGACTGAAACCCAGCTACGAACAGACGAATCCAGTTTCAGTAACTCAACAAAATCGACCTCCACAGATCTATTGGTCGATTGATCGATCGCGCACAGTCTTAGAGCTCTGTTTGTTCCAATTCAACCGGCGAAGACGATCAGTCCTGTGAATCAATTGGAGTAAAGCTTCAGTCTTCTCCTTCAAATAGGTTGGTACACTCGTGACGCCGATCTCAGTTTTCCATAAACCCAATCCGGAATTTTGATTATTCACGAAGCTTCTCTTTTTCCTGTTTCGATTTGCTTGTGGATTAGAATCACAGTAATGGGCTGCTAAGAAAGTTATTTTTAATTGTATCAGTTTCTTTCTGGTTATTTGATTTCGATTGAACTTGGGTCAATGCATTTTATAGGAAATGGTTGCCTCCAAAAAGATATCTCCTTTTTGTTTCTGACGAATCTGGGTCATATGGTATTTGTATTTCCACATGTGAAGAGGGCGTATCTTGTTTTTCCAATTCCACCATGAATTCTTGTAATTGAGTGCTGGAATGAACAAAAAGGCATAATTCACATGAGTTGTGGCATAGACTTGGTATGTTGTGCACTGTTGGGTACCAAGACCATAGAGTTCGTGACTAGAGGATAGGGCTTGCTTTCTGTTGTCTATGCTTGTTTTGGCCGTGTTAGCTGTAACAATCTCAATTCAGTTTACCAAAATTTCACAATCGAATTCGATCAAAGTTTTCGTTTTTATCTCTTGTTGTGTGAAATTTTGGTGTATCGAATTGGGTTCGTTGCATTAGTTTCTTTCTAGTACTTTGATTTCTATTTAGATGGGGTTAGTAATTGGAAATGGTGCACCCACAAATCCTAATCATCTATTTTTGTTTAGAAGAAACTGTCTTGCTTATTCATAAGTTTCTTCTCGAGACTGTTGGTAACTTGAATCATGACATTAAGTTGATACATTTAGCATTCTTGATTACTCAACATGTTGAATGACAGACTTGTACGGTTATACATGTACAGAGATTGAGCTGATACATGCACAAGATCTTGTATACAAACTATATATTTTCCGATGGATTCAATGTATGCTCTTTGTACTATTTCTGGAAACTGAGGTTTCTATTAGCTGACAGTAGACAAGTTTTGCATATAGATTGTTGCTGACTGCAAACACAAGGAATCATATCCATTCCAATTTAGGAGGTTTCGAACAAGCGCGTCTATTTGCTTGGAAGACAATGCAGAATCAAGATGGGGTTGTATCTGACGGTGAGATGGACTCTGCAACATCCATTCCAGCGCCTGAGCTGGATACCTGGGAAACTTTTGGCAATGATGATATCATGAATGATATCATGCAACAGCAGACTGCAATACGAGCCGAGGAAGCTGCAAAAATATCATTTGTAGGGGACAAGGCAAGAATAACCATAAACCTTTGCACTCAACCATTCATGCCTATCTGTATCTGCTACCATTATGGCTGGTTATTAGTCTGTTTTCTTAGAGTTTCACTTCTTAGGTATGTCGTTTTTATTTATTTCTGGGCCAATTGAAGGAGGGTTGTTGTGGTGGAAAGTCTTAATTGTACATTTTCTATGCAATTATGACTCATTCTTACTTCTTTTGTTTCATTGTCATGGTTATTTTTGGTGAAAATAGAGAATAGAAATATATGTTCTATAGTTGCGCATAGAAGCTTCAAGAGCTAGGCTATCTCAATCATATTATAAATTTATTGTTTCTTCTGCTTTTGTTTGATTCCCCCTTCTACGCAATATTCTTTTAATTATTTACTGGGATTTATATAGCTGTCATGATATAATCATATTGTTCAAGAGACATATATATTGTCAGTTGTATTTTAATTATTTCCTTATGAATTGCATTGCAGGATGCAGATAGCATAACGTGCCATTAAGTTATATTGATGCAAATGTTTGACTCTTTTCTTTAATATAAGACTAAGAACCTTTAAATTGACGAAACTGCAGGAACCCCTATCTTCCTTAGCAGCTGAATATCAATCAGGCAGCCCAATTTTGCTTGAGAAAATTAAGGTTTGGATTCTGTTGCTTTCATGGTTCATGTTGTTATTATTCTATACTTTTTCCAAGGCAAGCAAGAAAGATAGTTGATCAGAAAAATTCAGGTTGTCTCAAACTAAAAATTGGTGTTCTCCTGTACACACATAGGTTCTCGGTGAACAATATGCTGCCATTCGACGGACACGGGGAGATGGCAACTGTTTCTTCCGAAGCTTTATGTTTTCCTACCTTGTATGTCTTAATAAGCATCTTATAAAACCTAAGTTTATTTTACACTTTCATTATGTACCCTTAACTTGCTTGTTGGATGAACCAGTTTCCAGTACTTTTTAGTATTCAATAACCTTTGGGTTGGTAAAATAGGAGCATATTTTGGAATCCCAAGACCAGAAAGAAGTTAACCGCATCAAAAGCAACATTGAACAATGTAGAAAAACTCTCCAGAGCTTGGGTTATGCAGACTTTACCTTTGAGGACTTTTTTGCAGTATGTTTTTTTTTTCTGTTTAATTTTGTTGTTATCACCTGCAAGACTTCGTACGTGTTTCCCCAGTATTTAATTTTAAGTTCGCTACGAAGACAAATTAGAAAGAGAAGAACTTGAAAATTCTACTCATACATCAAGCTTATGGAACATCCAATGTTCCTAGTGCCTATTAAAATATAGATCTTTCTCAACTTCGTTCTCAAATACATTTTAAATCATAATAGTTCCTAGTTCCCTAGTTCCTACTGACTTTTTCAACATCTATACTAACATCTGTAATAATTTGCAGTTATTCATTGAGCAGCTGGATAGTGCTCTGCAAGGGAATGAAACTTCCATAAGGTTTGGACCACTTGCTTGCCTTGGATATTATGCAACAATTACCGGTTCTCTTTGTTGATGGAAATGCGAATAACTTTATGGACTATTGCATCTTTGTTTCTTTTGTGCTTCAGTCATGATGAGCTTGTACTCAGGAGCCGAGACCAGTCAGTATCCGACTATGGTGAGTGGCTTATAAACACAAGAAGATACTATTGTAATTTGCTCATCATATGGTGACACTCTTGCAGGTCCTGAGCTTACTTCGCTCTTGCACTCTGTTTCATTGAATCGTATGAATTTTGTGGGAAAAAATATTTACTGAAAACTTTGGTTTGTTAGTGGTGATGTTTTTCAGATTTGTCACCTCTGGGGAAATACGAAAGCGGTCAGAGTTTTTTGAACCCTTTATATTTGGATTAACAAATGCAACAGTGGAGCAGGTGGGTTGAACGTTACGATCTTTTTCTACATAATAATAAATATTTTCCATGTTGGTGAATGAAATGACTGTTGTATAAATCTCTAGGTTTGAGTAAATTCCATAATTTGTTACAAAATCAAATTACATCCTTTGTGTGCACGTTTTTGTTCGGACATATGTATGGTTATTGATTCATCTTGCCTACTTATTACAATTATTTTTTGTATCGTCGGTTTTATTTCTCAAAATGCAATCACTGCAATTATATTGTGTACTGTACTCTTTACCAGATGGGTTGAACTTATAATCTTCGCAAAATCAAAATGCAGAGTAACCCTAAAATCTCTATCTCGTGTTATTTTCTGTTTTGCCGTAGTTTTGCAAGACGTCAGTGGAGCCAATGGGTGAAGAGAGTGACCATGTGCACATCACAGCTCTTTCAGATGCATTGGGCGTGCCAATCCGTGTTATATACCTTGATCGCAGCTCATGTGACGCCGCTGGTGTTAGTGTAAATCACCATGATTTCGTTCCTACTGCAGACAACGTTACAAATGCCACCGACAGCTCTCAAACCGTTACTCCTTTTATTAACTTGTTGTACCGTCCCGGCCACTACGATATTCTCTACCCCAAGTGATACTTTTGCCTCATTCGGTAAGCTTCCTTTTGTCTCTTATATTTTTGTGGATTGTCAGCATATGACATTGGTAAGCTAGTTGCACCATGATGCTAACTAAGTCATTTGATTTGTGGGATAATAACAAAATTTGGCTGTGTAGCATCCCATTTTTGCAAGGAGTATATGTGTACTATGTTTATTGCAAAAGCTTACTGCGAGCTATCCAAACTTTGCACATTTTGTCAATCTCCGTCTCCGTCAAACAAATAGGAAATGGGTCACATGCATGTCATATGACCTCCAATTTTTCCGTTGTGAAAAATATTTTTTTTACATGTAAAGTTTTGATGAAAAATATAAATTTTAATTAAACTGGAAAATAAATTATTTTATTTGTACATATAATTTTTTAATTTGAAGGGCGTTTTTTCCTTTACAGTTCATTTTGAACGGTGTCAATAACCGTGCAGAAAATGACAAGTTCATGATAAGTTTTTGCAATAAACGTAGTACACACACTCCTTGCAAAAGTGAGGTACAACACAGCTAGATTTGCAGTTATCATTTGATTTTTTGTGTTGGTAAAAATGCTTTTGGCAGCGGAATTAATATAATTTGGTTTTTTGTAAAGTAATTGCATGGTATGTATGGGCCATTATTTGTATGTTTTAATGCATCTTTTGTTGTGTGTTTCAGGCCATTGACAGTGTTCTGGTCAGTGAATGGCTGCTCAAGGTGGATCTATATTGGCAGGACTTTACACCATAAGGTGATGATAACCTGAGACTGTTATGTTCAATGCTGTGAAGTGTGGTTCTGAAAACGTGGGACAGTTGTTACATTCATTGGTATTGCATCAATTAAACCGTGTTGCAAGTTCTTTGACGGCGCATCTGAACAAAGGAATACTGAAATTAAAAAAAAAGGGAACTTTATAATCATATTTCAGGTTGTTAGGTTATATATTGGGTTTCTAATCCTCTTTTAATGAATTCTAGAATATTTTTCATGTTGTCAGATCCAAAACACTATTTTGGTGTTGATTCCACTCTAATCTAACACCAAAATTAGCTACACTATTTTGATCCGCCAGTCGAACATAATAAATTGAACATTTGAACTTCCCATCGAGAGCGAGCGAGAAGGGATTTCATTTATGCATGTTTATATTTACTATTCTTGTAAGTAAGCTTTTCTAACATCAACAATTGCTCAGAAGAAGGATAGTTAACTAGTATTTATAGTGCTGAATGGAGAAAAAAGTTTATTAATAGATATCTGAAAGGTATTAAGAGATTTGGTGTTCTCTCCTTGATCGAACCCTCAAATTATTCCCATTTGAGACCCCATAACTCGACCCTAACCTGGAACTGTGACACTTATGGAAAACCCAGCGCTCTTCACCTATAAGAGATAGTGTGTCGAATGTCTCTTAGGCTTTCACTGTATATCTTAAAAAATGTCATTTTATTGAATGAGGCCAAAAGCAACAATAAACTATAGGTGCATCATTTATTCCTAGCAAAGAGCTCAACCACCAGAAACCTCCTGATTCTTTATTTGATGTTTCATCAGTTACATAAGCAAACAACAAGATCTGGGATCAAAAATGCCAAAAAAAAGGATAGATAGATAAATAGAGGCCCATGCACAAACATTATTGGCACATTGCTCTGAAACTCACTCATGTACATGTGTGTGGTTATGTTACTGTTACAATTAAGAGTCAATCAAAGCCATCCAAAACTTCCAAGCTGCGCCTTTCTTTTGCCCAGAACTCACAAGGAAACTCAAAAGAATCCTACCGCTTACTTTAGTCTAAAATCAAATAGGCTTTCATAAATACCAACATGGGTTTTTTATCAGCCACCTATGAAGGTCGATAGGAATTGGGGTGGTTGTAATGTACTTGCCTTGTCCTATAAGGTTAGTACTTAGTACCCACAAAAGTATGTTGCTGGCTTAGTCTGACTCTCTTCCAGACGCCGAGGATGAATCTTCACTTGGAAAATCTTCCATGTTTACCCGGCTTGGCGAGGTTCCCTGATGGTTCTCTTCGTGGGTGGTAGCTCGAGTTTTTCCAGGTCTTGCTCGAATGTTAACCCCCATGGGGAAGGGTACCTGCATTAGTCAGCTTGATTAGGAGATTCCTACAAATGGATGCGTATTTTGAAATTCTCAACGGATCATTTTTGAAGTAAAGAAAATTAACATGGAAAACTTGTCTGGGTAGTTCATAGATAAGCGAATAATTTGTAGCTAATGGAAGTGGTTTTAATACAGAGAAAAGAATAATTAATAGCTGATTGAATTGAATTGAAGGATGGTGGAGAAATGTTATTACCTGATCACCTGGACTGGGGCCATCAGTATTGAAGAGGATTGGTCTGCATCGCTTATCCTCGTTCATCAGGCTTGAGTTTTGGAAATGGGAAATGAGGGCGGATTTTCCTTGTATGCGAGCATATGCAATTGATGCAACCTTTTCACTATTGAACTTTTCCCATTTCTTTCTGTTGAATGCCTGTCCAAAGATGGAAAAAGAAAATTTCAAAGGTTTAGTGATGCACATCTTCTCCATTGTATTTAGAGCTTACAACCAACATACCTGATAGAATGGAACGATATGGCAAGGATCTGTCATGTTAATGAATGCATACCCTACATTGCACTTATTCTGCAACAAATTTGAAAACATGGTGAGTGATAAATTCTGAGATGCCCAAGTAAATAATCAAACTCTCATCCTTGATCATTTGAAAAGTGAAAGAGTGTGCATCAAAGAGAGGGCACCAACCTTAAAGTCAATTGGAAGATAAAGGAAATCATAGGTTCCTCGATGGCGTTCATCAATAGCAGCCAAAAGCATCTTTGATGTATACCTGAAATTACACACTGAATGAGTCAAAAGACTCAAAACTAAACAAGTGACAAGAGAAAGAAACAGAATGATAATGTCGAAACTTCTGCCAATTCTAGCAAGCATCAAGTTCTGTATATCTGATAGTCCCATGGGAATATGGATCTAAGTTGGAAGTAAATAAGTCCAACAGAGCTACTATCCAACCCGCATGGCTTATAAAATACCATGGGGAATGCCTAGGTTTGACATTTCCCAGAATAAGCTATTGTACCTCACTCACATGATACCAAATTTACATAACCAAAACGATAGGTAAATGAATCATATTTGACTATGGAAGTTGGTTTTTGGAATGAAAAGTTACATACTTGTTAGGAATATTCTTTATCATTAGTGTTGTTCGATTGTCTTCCCCTCGCTTTATGCACTCAATATCAAGCTCGTATTGCTTCTTGTTGTCTGCCTGATTAGAACCACCTTCATTTCTACGGCTCCTTACTCGTTCACTATGAGAATCAAATAAATTCATCATGGGAATTGCTTGGGTTCTTCCTGGAAACACCATGCAGCTCTGATGATGAGATTGGAGTCCTGCATTATTAGGAGGAATTGGCATGTCCATACCATTTCCACTACTATGAGGAAAGATGTTCCGAGAATTAAGCTCCATGGCATGCAGAGAATGGTTAGGTATCCTCATGTTTCCGAGAGAACCTGGGTGAAAACCAGAAGCCTCCCGAGATTGCCCTGAATACGAAGGCCTCCTATCCCATACAGAAGGGTTAACAGCTGGAGCTGATCCTACGTGGTGGTTGTTGCTGGATAAAACCGTGTTCACCATATGGGATGGTGCTCTGGGAAGTCCATGCAGTCTTTGTGTTGGATGAGCAGTATACATTCCATTCACAAAAGATGCTGAAGGAGAGTTTGACCACATCAGTCCTGGAGGCTGGTGGTGAAAGGAGTTGTTCCAAGCATAATGGTGTCCAGGAAGAGGGAAGCTTCTATTGCCAGGTGAACCAAAAACTGAGAAAGTAAAAGAGTTCAATTGAATTAACACAGCCAATAAAGAAATGCTCGAAACTAAAAGATGGTAGAAATTGAAATATTATAAATTGTCCTCAAAGTAAAGCAAAGCAATAGCCAAAATTTTGCATTGTTAAGAAGCATTTGTGGCATCTCGATGGATAGTCCTCACTGTTATTTATGAATGTTTATTTTCTTTATTTATGCTATTAACAAACTTTGAAATTTTGTTAAGAGCGTAACTTCTTTCTAATTTGGAAGGCGGGAAACAAAAACACGAAAGTAAGAACTGGATACAGATGCAAGACACATACCGCCCTCATTTGGTTCCACCGATTGGCCGATCAAGCCTACTCTTTCCAATTGCCTGTTAGCAATTCTTTCGGCTGGTCTGGGATTGATATTTGCAGCCAAGGTGCTTGAAGAACTGCAGTTTGTCAAACCACCCTGATACTCCGGAAGCCAATGCGGATTAAAAGAATGGGTGCTTCGAGCATCAAATTTCAACATGCCTTGTGAGTAGCCAGCTAACTCAACTCTCCCCAAAGATGGCAATACATTAGGTACACTAGAAGACACCCCATGATGAAAAGCAGCTTCCTGGTATGGACTAATCTTGGATTGCATTGCAGAATGCATGCTTAACATGGTTCCATTATCCATGCTAGTGGATAAAATTGCCCCATGTCCGGGCGATCCTGTTAACAATGCTTCATGAGGTACCAAGATAAATATAGTTTCCTCCTTAATCAATATAGAGTAGAGAAAACAAACACTATATGGTATTGGTAAAATCATACCTGAGAATCCAGAGACAACATTACTAGGAGAACCATTATGCTGTATATAAAAGCCATCCTCATTTCGCTCTGACTCTGGAGGAAACTGTGGCACCAAACTGAAGCAAGTAGAAAAGGTCAGGAGAGAAAAGGAGAGAAATTAGTGACAGCCACCAAGTAGCTTTCGTCAAAAAACCAGTTAGTTGCACATTGGCAATGAGTTTAGTAAGGTGCAGACCTTAAAAATAAAAACTTAACAGGCATAAAACCAGTAATAATAACTGCTGCCAATACTTTATCCCCCCACAGTACATTAAATAAAACATATTCTTCCCCAACTACTTATCTATAAGTATCATTTCAGTGAGGGCTTGATCTGAAAGACGTGTGATAGAGACTGTATTCGAAAAATTATTATTAAGCTCACCTTCTAGCACCATCCACCCTGCATGGTTCAAGTTGAATCCGCTTCCCAGCAATAACACTCTGGTTCAGTCCATGAAGAGCAGACTCTGCAGCTCTAACGTCATAGAACTCAATAAATTTGTGATGACTTTTATGTGGGGTTTCATGAATCTGTGTCAGGAATAAGAATAAACCATCAATTTGGCACTCTCCTTTTCCTTTCTTCAGTAAAATGTATAGAATCGATAAGCAAACAAACCTCTTTGATTTCTCCAAAAACCCCAAAAATTTGAACAAGTTCATCATTTGAAATGGAAGCTTCAAGTACAAGAGTGCCCTGATTAATATCCTTTTCAGAAGGGTTGTCCTGAAAACATAAAACAAACAATGCAAAGAGTTATTAAGATGCAATGTATGTGCACATATTGGCAAAGCACGTGCTGAGTTAACAAATAGAAAAACAGAATGCATGCAAATATGTATTATCATATTGATAGTCGTGGATTCTGACAATGCAACAATATAAGATACTAGGAGCAAATACTGAATCAGAAAAGATCAAATACAAATGCTAACCTTTGGAATTGAGTAATGTATGTCAATCTTCCTATGCTGAAATGATTTGTTCTGGAGGGCTTTCATTGCATTTTGGGCAGCTCTTATATCATAATAGGAGATCATGACAAAACCACGATGCTTGCTGGCTGTATAAAGGGTGTAAATATCTCCATATTGCTGCACCCAAGATAGCAAGTTTCTATAATAAAGATAACATTAAATTACAAGGCAACAAATTTTAATGATAACTTGAAAGCGATATACAAACCTCAAAAAGAGTCTTTAACTCAGAATCTTCCACATTGCTATTAATATTTCTCACAAACAGTGTTCTTGAAGGATTTTCACCATATGGGTGTTCTCTAGCTAATGAACCCAGCTCACGGTTGGTAATTCGTTCAGGAAATTCTGAATTCGTTTGTCTTATAGAGGAATTGTCATCTCCTAAATCCATTCCACCGATACTGCTGAAGAGGTCCAATTCCTCCAAATCATCCCCACCATTGGGTTGAACATTATATTCGAGCCCTTCAGTGACTCCAGAAAGCAGATCGTCGTCATGAGGAAGGAGATTTCCAATGGTTTGTGCCTCAATTTCTTTAATGGATTCCAGAGGTTCCTCTTCTTCACAGTGAGAGGCAAAAGTGTCAACAGATTGGCCATATGGAGCAATGTTCAGTGATGACCTCACTGCCACAAGAAAATACATTTGAAGTTATAGAGCTATAATCTAAATTAAGAAGAAAAAAAAGGCAGTATTGCATCTACGGACTATAAATCAAATCCATCCATCAATGTAATTAGGAAGATGAAACATGAATCAGTTTTAGCATATCAACAAGCTTCAGCGCAAACACATAAGAAAAAAGTGAGTGGAAAAGGACTTACATTTCTGACTAAATAACTCCGAAAATGAGCTTGAGAAGAGATTATTCTCATATTGAGTACCCGTCAAAGTAATTTCATTGTTTTCAGCAAAGTAAGGCATCGGCTGTACCGTGTCAAGGTCCAGTGATCTCAACGTGCTAGAGGAACGGTTGACTGCTCTCTCTGCTCCCACAGCATTCCTATCTATGCCCACTTTTACTTTCTGATCTTGCATCCGGTGATCAGGCTGAGAATGTTCCGAGGATTTCATTACTTGGCTCTCCTTTGGCATAAATTTTTCCAATGGAGATGAAGCAAGTGGCTTCTCACATCCTACTGAAAGATACGATAACATTTGAGTTGTAAAGTACAAACAAAAATGCATCTACTGTGACAGGAAAGAGATGGCATAGATTAATCATAATCCCAATATGTTCTGACTCATCAATAATACTATCAGCCATTAGTAATTACACAGCCTAAAAGATACTGACCGTAGTGACTGACCGTGGCGTCTGGCTTCCAAAACCCAACCTGCCTCTGCAAGTAGAAATTATAAAAAAAAGAATAAGGACAATTGAAGCAAGAAACAAAAACAATCTCACAATCTTGTGTTAAATTGTTTAGTCTGTTCCTGATCAATTCAACATATATGAGAAGTTGAGGTTTCTCAAACAAAAACGACTTCAATGCAATCAATAACCAGCTGTGAAAACATACATCATCAGACAAGAAAGACGAAGAGGAGAAACGCTTCACGTCCATCGTATCCGATGGCATGTTGAAACCTGCAATCTGTTCACCAGGAGGCAAATGAATTCAAAACAGCACAGCCTCCTTTACCAAAATTGAAATTTCAAAATTTTCCCTCCACTGAAGCCAATCTGCACAGCCAAAATTTTCAAATTACGTATTGAACTAAGCTACGCTATTAATCATAATTTAACAATTTACCATTTGTATCAGGTGAAGAAGATCTATGCCATAGAGCACTCATATAATTACAAATAAAGACGAATTAAATCAATTAATCAGCAATTAATATCCAGATTCAATTTCAAGGCATGCTTCTTCATCAATTGCACAATCGAAATATCAAAAACAGCAAATCTCTCATAAATTGCAAATCCGGAAGCAAATCTCCAACTAAACCAACAAGATCGCCAACAATTGAATTCAATTTTTATAAAAACTCGCCCAAATACGAACTGAAACACTAGAACCGAGCTCAGCGACAGCTCAATCAATTCATCAGAAAACGATCTGGAGATCGAAACAAAGACAAGACAAGCGCGAGGCTCGAAAGAGAAAACGACAGACCTACCTCCTTTATCGAGATCGGAGACGAATTGGAGCAGAGGAGTGAGGATAGAGAAATGTGGCGATGGCGAATTTAAGCGAATTGAAGAGAGAGCGAATAAATTACGGCGTAAGGAAAGGTGAGATCGAAGGAGAGAGGTATCGTCTTCGCATCTGTGGCGTGTCAGATCCTCCAAAGCTTCTCCGATTCCATTTTTCCCTGCAATGCACGTTAACCTCTCTCTCTCCTGATTTTTTATGAGCAAAATCTCCAGCAGGTCACGAGCTTCCTCTTCAAGGAGCTCGTCGGAGTCTATGGAGTCTCCGGCGAGAAAGAGAGAGAAGTGCGAGTCAGTGTTGCTTAGCTTGTGGAAGAGGCAACGGAGAAACAAACCAGAGATTGGCTCCTACAAACACGAGATCGTGAATTTGGGCACCGTTAACCGTTTTTAACGGCGTTACGTGCCGGATCTGTTGCTTGGGCTCTGTGAGCATCTTCCCGTCAGTTTACCAAATAAGACTTACTAATTAATATTCGACTCCATGATTGATTGTTAAATGGATAATTCTTTTTATATAATCAAACTTTATTGTCTATGCTTTTTTAAATTAAAAAAATAAGGTCTACAAACTAAATGAAATAATAGCTTACAGTTGTAAAATTATATCATTTGTATTCTTAGTGACTAAATTAAAAAATATATCAATTCATTCTAGTTGATAATTTTTATAATGACTAAATGTTTCTCTAAAGTACTACTATATTGTTTTTCATCAGTCTATCTGTTGTATTTTTATATGTGATCAGTGTAAATTTATATAACTTATTTCCTCCGCAGCTAGTTTTATTTAAGGATCTTTTAATCATTAAACATAACTTATAGTACAGTTTCCTCAAAAAAAAAAATAATACAGTAATAGTGCAACTTAAAAATATATTACCCCATTTGAAACGGTGCAATCCACATTTTCCTTTATCATAAAATATGTATGGTTTATGTTATAAATTGGGAGGAAATTTTGTTCATATCAATTGTTTAAATACATTTTAATTAGTGAAATTTGAATATGAGATGTTAAGAATTGATAGTTTTTATCTCTTATGTTTAAGTGTTTACTATGACCAAATAAATTGAGAGTGACAATCTTCACACCCATAATTTATTAAATACGATATTTTTTATGTTAATGAGACCAAATGAATATCAAATGAACATAATTGAAATATGGATCTCACTTGAACCCTAGTCCTAGAGAGTGGAGAAATTTTTTTTTTGTAAAGCCTTATCTGGACTGACTCAAGTTGGTTAAGTGATGTCCTATTTATTCAAGAACAAAATGTAAGTTTCTATCATATATATTTTTCAATTCTTAGTTATATTTATCAAAATATATAATAAAAATATTATATGGTATAATACTGGACTGTTTGCAGATGCACGCAACAAGATTTTTATGATCATGCAATATTGGATCGCGTGAAAACAATTAATTTTCAATAATTAATACCACGGATTACAAGGTATATATATATATATATTCTAATAATACTTTAAATAATACATAAATATTAAATCATCAAGAGCGAACTGAAACTGCTTGTCCCGTGCTTCAGACAGCCTGGTCTGAGCCTAAATTCAGGGAAATGGTGAATTTACGTAAATAACCTTCAAATGAGAAACGGCAACATGTTATGCAATTTTGACGGAGGTCCAAAATAGTAAAAACAGCTTAGCAGATTGGGGTTGTCTGAAGTACAAGAAACATAACTGTCGACCCGAAAAATTAGGGAGCATTTATAAAACAATGATTGGAACAGAAAACATGTGACTTGATTGATGTGAGAGGTTAATGATAAGGTTGCTTTTTCTCATCTACTGTTTACTTTCACGTGCTTCTTTTTTTCTTTCTGTTTGGGCTCACTTACTAATGGGCTCCAGTATAGGCCCAATAGGGTATCTTGTAGCCTAGTACGTGTTCTGGATTGAATTATTTGGGTTTTGTGGGCCTAGGCCCAAGCTTCGCACTATCAATGTTATAAATTATAATGCCCCCACTATCAGATGATGAAAAATATATTTCACCCTGACGCATTAAGCTCAAGAATTAATAATAATTCTCTCCACAATAACTTTAAAAATATTATTTTTAGAGAAAATGTACGTCTATACGTAATACCTATATATAGTGGCCTTTTAATTTGATAACGTTTGTCAAGTGTAAAGTTTACATCGTATAGAAAATGAGTTACGTACGTACATATAAAAATAAATAAAACCGATTTTCAATTGATAATGTTTATTTTGATATACAATATATAATTCGAATTTAAAATTATAAATTATACAGAGGTTCTATTATGAAAATAAAAGTGAAAGTATTGAAATTTAAATTCTTTTATTAAATAAAAAAATTGATATATAAAAATCACAAGCAAAAAAAAAAATAAAGTTTATATTACGTATACATTTCAATTTAAAATTTACACGATTTTCACGAGCTTGCCTATTGATATTAGAGAGTCTCACTCTTCGTTTATTTTTCTTGGCATTATATAGAAACGTTACCTAAAACATCACACCTTTTCAGGAAGGTTAGGATATACAAAACTTTCACCCGACAAAAGTCAAAAGTATTGAACAAGTCCATACAAAACCCTAGAGAAAATAAAGGATTATTAAATAATTTGGTTCATAATATTTTTTTAATTTTTGTAATCATACGGTAACCAGATAATAATAATAATAATAATAATAATAATGTCCCCGAAGGGACACCGCAACGGTTTGAACCTCACACTATTAGTGAAGAGGTCTGGATTTTGAACTTTGTCGTGCACAGAGTGGAGAATGATTAAAGGGTATATTTAGAGATATGATGTAATTTTAATTCATAATAATAATAATAATAATAATAAAATGATGAATAAACTCACATTTGACGATATATATATACGATATAATACGTTGCATGTGAATCATAAGTATTTGACTCAAAATAAAGATGGACGTAGGGTTGCCAATTGGTCGCTCAAGCTCCTTTTATTAAATATTCGGCTTAAGCTTATTATATTCGAATTTGAGCCGAGGTCAAACTCAAAATTATGCTAGTTTATTTAACCAACCAAACTCGAGTCTAACTTTTCAAGACTCGATAGACTTGCTAGCAGACTCTTTAGTAATAAATATTTATAATGAAATTATACGAATCGTATCATGCCAACTCGTTCAATGATGTATGAATTCCATATATTTATACAATGATAATTTTAACTTGTAATAAATATTTATAATGAAAATTAAATGGGATGAATTGGGCCGAGCAAAGCTCGAGCTTAACTATCTTTTCAAGACATATATGAGTTTAGTTTTATATGCTCGCACAAGCCTGAATAGAGCTCGATTTGAACACTTTTTCACGAATCAGCCCAAGTTTTGACAAATTTAAGCTTGATTTGACTTGTCTAGACCCGTATGTAGACGTCTATACCAAATACTGAACTATAATATCATGTTAAATCCTAACACACTTAAAAATTGAAGATGATAACCGAAGACTCAAACTTTTACGATATATTGGTCCACGTTGGATTGATATGAAAGCTTAAATGCGAGTGTTGAAGCTTGTTTGGTCGATCGAGTAATCAACTGCTAAAAAATTCATCTAACAATAAAGATTCAAGTGGCGATAACAATAATCATCCTCGCAACTGCTTTGTATGTATATTTATATTTGCGAATTTAATATAAAAGTGTTATTTATATAATAATTAATTTTATGAATAGAGAATGACTTAAATTGATGTATTATCTTCATTACATTACAGTACATGAAATGATAAGAAGTCATAGTCATAAAAGGTGATGTATTGTATAAATTAAAGAAATGAATTAGAAATAGATAAACAATCTAATAAAGGATATCCACAACCCTATAAGTAAGCCCTTGGAATGGTGCAAAGAGTAAGACCAAAATGAAAATGAGAGGGCACTAAGAGCATCAACATGGTCCCCAATGGATCACAACCAGAATATGACCCTTTACTAACCCCTCCCATAACCTCCAAACCCATCTCTATAATCCTCCCTTTTTCTATGATAAATTAAAATAAAACCCTAATCAGTCCCCATTTGATTGATTTCAACCCAAAATGATGTAGCCATGGGAGAGGGTGGGGTTGCCCAAGCACCCTATTCAATTTTTCTATCCAAACCCTAAATAACATAAATAAAAGTGGCTTTAATGGAGGGTCCACCCCTAAGGATTAGCCATTAAGTGAAAGATTAAGGCAAATGATTCAAAATGGGATAAGAGTGGTGGAGAAACGTAAGAGGACAAAAGGTAAGGTGGAGAGATTTTTTTTCTTTGTGTAGGGTACAGCGTTCGTCCCATTTTATGGTGTATATCATGTTTAATCTTTCAGTTATCGATTCGATTAAATTACAGTTATTTTAATATATAAGAAATTAGTATTATTATGTTCAATTCAGACTGATTTGAGTTTGAGCTTGATAATATATACGGAACACAAAATTCAACTACAAAATCCAACCACAATTGTACATTTAAGAATTTAATATAAAAAAATTCAATGTTATTACATTAAATTTCAATTAATTTATGCTCGAGCTTGACAATACTACAAAAATTACAGAGTTTAGCTACAAAATTTTACAACAATTACTGTTATAAGAATTTAAAGTCTAGATTAATATTTAAGAGGGTGAAGACTTTTATCAGCTCAGTTACGTGCTCAATAACTTAATAATTATTAGAAATACTAATAACTTAACTATGGACTGAAATTGAAACTTGTATAGGTTTTAAAAATATTTATAACATAACCCTACACTAGAATTGAACTTTTATATGTTTTGAAATCATCATTAAAGCACCATCCAAATTTTGTTGTCATCCAATTCAATCAATAGTGTTGAACAAAAAAAGAACCACTAAAATTTTAAATGAATGAATACACACAAGTGGATTTGACCTAGGAAAAAGTCAAAATAGTGAAAATATATAATATAAAGAATTATATCATATGGGCAATACAAAACCCAATAGTGTAGGATTGAACCAAATATAATAATAATTAATTAATTTTAAAATAAAGAGGTGGCCCAATGAGCGCGTACAATTACCAAAATCTACCATAGAAAAGGACCCAAATAT
>JAYMTP010000845.1:0-28541 GCA_036897365.1 Geranium brycei | reverse complement strand
TCTAACTTTTTAAAAATATATATATTTTCCTATAATATAAATAATAAAAAACTGATTTTAGTATTAAAAATATTATTTTATAAAAAAATATGTTGAAACAGAAGTTGAATTTGAACATTAATATGAGGGCAAATTTGACATTTCATATCATTTTTAACATCGTTAGTGATGAGTGAGACTTTGGTAATGTTTATGGGCTCACAGTTAGCCTTTTCATTTCAGGAGAGATAAGTGAAACTTTGATAAACTTGGGGAATTTATGTAAAATTACCCCTTGTAAGAAGTAGTATTGCATTATCACATTTTTGTAAAAAGTATTTTTATATATTTTATTGCAAAAAATAGTTGTAAATATACAAAAATTTACAAAAGGTAAAGTTTTTCAAATATTTTGAAAATGCTTATGAGGATAAGTTCTATTATAAAAAAATTCATCTTGAGTTTGTTGGCTTTTCTCTTCTCTAGTCTAATAAATTGATTAAAATCAAGAGAGAATGAGGAAATTAAACTAGCTTAGAGGAATAAAAAATGATGAAGAGTCAAACTAACTCGAGCTTGCAGGGGAAGTAACTTTGAAATGCACTGTAAAGTCATATGAATTTGAAGTCTGGCGAATAAACAAAGAGGAAAACGGAAGAACTTGAACATAATGTCTAAGATTTTAGACAAATATACATATTGTCCCAAAATAATAAAAAAATTGTTTTACCAAAATCAAACAGTATGCCACACATTTTTATAATGATTGAAACTGTTATATTTAAACTGCAATACCTAAAAAGGAGAGGAAGGTCACGAGAAGCTTTTAAACGCGTTTTCTGGGCACTAATCACTACTCTCTTGACTTCTTATCCTTTCCTTTTTTTATATTAGGCAAACCATTATCTTACAACTTGTTACTATTTTAACTAAAAATATCTTCTGTATTTTTTGTGTTGACATTTAAGATTTTATTCTCTCTGCAATGCCAATATATGCAAATTCGATTATTAAATGACCTTGTTGTCCCTTCACTTGCGCTACTTCCTGACGAGAAGAGGCATGTTCATTACTCAAATCTGACTAGATTAAGAATATGTCATTTTTTAACATATTTATGATAATCATCATTATTCGTGGAAATGAAATTTTTTAAAGTAATCAATTAACTAAATGCCACGAAGTTTCAGGGTCAACTCAGTAATATCACATTCTAAGCATCGTCGTTCCTTCGTTGTTGTGTGAACGCTTCAAAATAATAATTAAAAAACAAGCCGTTGTTGCAGAGAAAGAGAGAGAAAGCAATGGTGGGCTGAAGAATCAATGCAAAGCAAATTGCACTGAGCAGAATATAGATATATCCTTGTATATTTATATTAATTTTCACAAAATCGTCCCTCGATTCTCTCAAGGAAAGCAGAGATTTCGATTTCTCTCTTCTTTGTAAAGACCATGTTCGGGGAGAAAGATCTCGCCTGCGACGGCGAGAGCTCGGTGACGAAGCCGACGAGGCGAGTCCTCGATCGGTTTCACGAGAGCCCAGATGAGAAAATCAAAATGGGTGTTCCCGATTTTCTTCGAGGATCAGTGGGTGGAGATGGGTTCAGCTCGAAACCCTCGAAAATCGGGAGCTCGGAGCTGACTCTGAGCTACCTCTGCGACAATTCCAAGCCCGAGAAAGCGAGCTTCAAGGGCAAGGAGGTGGCGGAATCGGAGAAATCGAAGTGGGTGGAGAGGGATTTCCTGAATCTGAGCGAGGGTCGGCCGAAGCGAGAAATGGAGGAGGAGGTGGAGCTCGGGAGAGAGAGAGAGAAGAAGCAGAAGATGGAGACTCTGAACCTCTCTCTGGGTCTCCCCGATGTGTCGCTCTCTCTCACGGCGTCGAACGCCTTGCAGAATGCAGATCCTCCGGCGAACAACGCCACCTGCTCCAACGATTTCACGGCGGCGTCGATGTCCATGTCCTACTCCTACTCGCACCCCTTGTCGCACAACCTCAGCTGCTCGCTCACCCGAAACTCCACCGAGAATTACGATTACTCCGTCGGGAGAGACGATCAAATCTGGAACTGCGGGGAGGGGACGAATGGGTCTGTGCACAGCCGCTTCAAGCCCCTCTCCAATCAGGGAGGCGGAATCTTCTCCCTGATGCAGAACAACCGCCCCGGACCCAGCGCCGCCGCCGCCCATAAGGATTCGGGTAACAATAGCTTCTACAGAACTGCTAGCTCCGATAACATATCCTTTTTCCCTTCGGAGCTTCCGGCGAGGATGCACTCCGGCGGCGAGTCCCGAGGGAGGGGTTCTGATGATTCCAGAGGTTTTGAGGTTGGTGGTGACAGACCCAGGAAGCTCTCCGGGCCGGAGAGAATTCTCCGGCATGTCGTGTTGGAGTCTATCCCGGCGGTGGCTCAGTTGGTTCAGGAGCTGCCTGAGGAGGTGCTTGAATCGACAAAAGAGTGTTTGAGGAACCTGATTTCTCTCCCGGAGAAGAAAGAAGAACTGGTGAGCTTGCAGAACCAGCTCGCCCAAAGATCCGACCTTACCATAGAGACACTCTCTAAGTGCCACGTCCAGCAATTGAGCATTTTGGTTTCCATCAAGACGGGGCTCAAGAGCTTCTTGTCTGAGAAGAACCGTCCTCCGTCCGCAGAGCTGGTGGAGATTTTCCTGCTCTTGAAGTGTAGGAACGTGATGTGCAAGAGCGCGTTGCCCGTCGATGACTGTGACTGCAAGATCTGCTCGGCTAACAAGGGGTTTTGCAGCTCTTGTATGTGCCCGGTCTGTCTCAAGTTTGATTGTGCTAACAATACTTGTAGTTGGGTTGGCTGTGATGTTTGCTCCCATTGGTGTCATGCCGACTGTGGCATTCAGAAAAATCTTATCAAGCCAGGTCCTAGCTTGAAGGGTTTGTCCGGTACTACCGAGATACAATTTAATTGCATTGGGTGTGGTCATGCTTCGGAGATGTTTGGTTTTGTTAAGGATGTTTTTCTGTTCTGTGCAAAGGATTGGGGGATTGAAACTCTTAAGAAGGAGCTTGATTGTGTCAAGAAGATTTTCAGGAGGAGTGAAGATTACAAAGGCAAAGAGCTGTATATTAAGGCAGACGATATGCTCTCCAAGCTTGACACCAAAATGGCTTCTCCTTCCGATGCCTGCAATATTCTCATTCAGTTCTTCAACTGTAAGTCCAATATTTTGATTATTTCCCATTCAAGTTTTTCATTCTGATTATCATTTCAATCGATTTTGATTTGTAATTGTCTATAAACTGCTTTGCAATATAACTGGGACATACTTAATATCGAAATCGAAATCATTGACTCGTCAATGGCCAGTAGAGGACTTTAGGGTTACATCACACAAGACAAGATTCTTGTGTGATGTTCAAATTTCAAACTTTATCTGCTGTTTCTACTTTTCAACCTTTATTTTAATAATCATTCTATCAAGTGATAGGTTTGGTAGTTTGAATGGGACCTGAGTTTTATTGAGGTTAGGTGGGACTTTTAATGGTTTTGGACTTCAATATAGCACCTTTGGACCGTTGGTCCTTTTTGAATTAGAAAGGATACATTGTTTCTTTACATCTTAAACCAACTATAGCACCTTGATGCTTTTGAAGAAAAAAGTATCCGTAGAGTTCACTAAGTTTGTAACGGAAATGATGCACCGGTGACAAGACTTTTGGATTAGATTCACATCGAAGTATGTAGGTTGGATATTATTGGAACCTTGGTGACTTAGTTGCATAGTTAATTTGCTTAACAGTCAATAGAACATCAGAAATGTCGACCGCAACAAAATTTGAGGACCTTGCAACAGTCTTCACAGTTCTCTTCTCAGCAGTATAAGATGAGAAAAGGATTAGGACGTGTTTTTTCCTGTTTTTTAAGCAAATCATTTCTCTATTTCCTGATTGCATTTGTTATTTTCCGAGTTTTTGTATTTTTGAACTGAAAGAATACTGATATTGAGTTCCATAGTATGACACTTGCCCAATCGTGCACTGTAATTGTTGAAATTACTTGTTCTTCGATCTACGTCTAGTTCTGGTTCCTGTTGATGTCGATCCACATCTAACTCTGGTTGTATTACTTTTTCTGATTTAACAGACGCAGAAACCATGTCCGAATCTCCAGCTCCTGGTGTACCTCCTAAAGAAATAACGCCGTCACAAGCTAACCTCAGGAAAGACGCAGCTCCACCACAACCTGCGTCTCTCCCTCCAAAATATACTTACAACACGAGTCCCGGCACACAGCGTGATTTCCATGACTCACTTTCAAATGGTTTTCACCAAAAGGATCTTAAAGCTTCCCAAACAAGTAATTTGAGAGCTGAGGATGAGTTCCAGTTTGGGAGATTGTTGAAGAAGGACGAGTATGACAGCTTAGAGAGCATAGTGAGAATCAAGGAAGCGGAAGCCAGAATGTTCCAGAACAAGGCCGATGAGGCGCACGGAGAGGCAGAAGGGTACCGGAGGATGATACGGGCAAAGAGCGAGAAGCTGGACGAAGAGTACGCTGACAAGCTCTCGAAACTGTGCCTGCAAGAGACGGAGGAGAGGCGGAGGAAGAAGCTGGAAGAGCTGAAGAAGTTGGAAGAGTCGCATTGCGATTACTATAACATGAAGCTGAGAATGCAAGCCGAGATTGCTGGATTGCTGGAGAGAATGGAAGCAACAAAGCAGCAATGGGTGTAAGAAAAAATTATTACATATATCAGTTTCTGTTTGTTCAAAACTTCCTTAGTTTCTTTAGATTTCTGATAACATCATCAACAATACTTAGTTCTGGATTTATTTTGTTCTTGAATACTGGCGGTCTTCAAATGCAAGAAAATGACTGTTGGATTAAGTTCTGCAGTGTGTATAAAATGGCAAATACTGGCATTTTTATGATTGTTTTGTTCATACTGCAATTTGTCTTTTAGGACTGTTCAAAATTGACCAGAAACAGACCAAAAAACTGAAATAAATTCGATTCAATTTGGTTTGGTTTAGACATGTGGCCCATTTATAGGGATGGCAGCGGAGTGGGTTTAGTGATCTTTCCCCCTTACACCGTCAGTTCATGGACACCAGGCTTTCTTCGAATTTGAGAATTTTAGCCTCTTTATAAGATGACAGCTCAAGACAAAGTTAGTAATCTCGTCTCCCATGTTTTGGGGACACAACTTCCCTTTTCAGGATATATATGCTAATGCCATCCCAACCTAATTAGGCCATTAACTCCATCAAATAGGCCTAAAAGTATTAGGTTAACAAAAGTAGACCAAAAACAGGTTTAAAATTGAAAATTTGATAAAAACGGTTCCCATAATATCAAGCAACTCAAAGTAAAATGGATCGGTTAAAACTCAACCGAGTTGAATATTAATAATTTTTCCTAATCTGAGTAGGTCAATTTGGTTCAGTTCAAAACCAAATCAGGAACAGCCCTAAATCTTATTTCTTACCATTGTTGTGTAAGAGTACAAAGTAAATGATTTTATTAGTTGCAAGGTTCGAGTATCATAAACTAAATAATAAATATAATAAAATCATATAACAAAGTAGTGAATTGAATAGGGTCATACAGGAAGGACAACAACAAGAGCAACAGAAACACCAAAGAGGACAATCAAGAGACCAATGAAGTTGACAATAAGTGCCTCTCTGCCTGTGAATAGACTCAAGGTATGGAACATCTCAAGCAAACCAGTCTGAGCTGTGCAGATTGCCAGCAAAAATATCACCATTCCTGCAAAAACATGCCATGGCAGTGATGACCCTCTTCTTGAGTACTCTGCTCCTGGGTAGCAGTAGGAGAAGAACCCCAACAACCACTGTAAAAAAAAATTCATCAGCTTCATTATCAACTGACCCTTGAATGTAACTGTGACTGTTTAGTTAATAATTGAGTAAAAAATGTACCTGCAAACCAAATAAGCAGATGGTGATGATGCCCAACCAGGAGTGCAAGGTGTACATGTCCTTGAGTCCTGTCTCATTGTGGTACTTGAACACTACATAAACCCCCAAAATCCCAGCAACAAGGGCTATGGTGTGCAATGCCAAGTGCACTCCCTTTTGTGTCTCTCTTTTTGCTGGCACACTTCTGTATGCCATGATTGCTGCAAATAATTAGCCCCCACAAATTAGTATCTTTATATTTCGCGTTACTATAATCCAACCCAGATCAAGCGATACAGTACACGAGACTTTCACTTTTGATGAAGGAATATGGTCAGAAATTGATTTTGAGGATGAATTCACAACCTCCTTATCACGGACAAGAACATTTTTCGTTCCTAGTCTAAATTAACTAAAGCTTAACCTTAACCTAACATTTTACACAAACTCCCAAGCAGGTGACCCACTAAAATTTGAGGACAATATCTTATATGAGATAGTGCTCGTCTTGACCAATTAGACCACTCTCTATCTTACCCAAATTAGCCGATGTTGGGAAGTAAATGATTTAGCCTTAAAATTTGAATACCTTCTCCTCCGAGCAAGATAAACCCAATTATCATGAAAAAGGCATGCAACTGAAAAACAAGACAAACAAAGAAGTTGTTAGATGAAACAAAACACTTGATTTTTGCCCAATTGTTTCAAGTTGTGGGATCAAATCTTTGTATTGACAAGTTATTAAAATTCACTCACGTTCAAAATCTTCTGCTTGTCACGGGAGCTGAAAGCAAGACCATGTTGATAGTGGAGGAGCCAAACAAGGACAAGGGTTGTCACTGCAATGACTATCAGATGTGCAAAGACGGTCACCGGAGTCGCCGATGATTGGTAGCTCCTACTTCTTGCTCCCATTTTGCTAATCCTTTTTTTGTATCAATGTGTGTGATAGAGAGCTCAATGTCCTCTGTTGATGGGCTGTTTAAGAAGACCCTCATTATAATTAACGATATGATTGATGTTTTGTGGCAGACAATGAGAATGGTGACAAGAGACGACAACCTCGTATTAGGACAACCGACCAGGCCGGCACATCAAGAGACTCTTACTGGTGTTTTGTGTGTGCTTTTTTGCGGATGTAGACTCATTCTTTTCCTTGAATATATAGTTTTTGTCTGTGCGGCAAAAAAAATGTGCTCTTTAGAAATGAAGTTACCGTTTAAATTTAGGACAAAGTGTTTGTCACATTGTACTGTCATAGTTTTGTAACACTGTTTGGGTGTTGTGTGCATAGTGACAGTTTGTGATTCCAATATATAACTTTTGACAACGGTGAGAGTGTCACGAGCTAAATCATATTTTGGTAGAGAGGCCCGACATAAATTAGAAAAGACAAGCCCAACATAAATGAAAAAAAAGAGATACCATGTTGGGACTTAAACCCTAATTACTAGAATACAAGTTCAAATGTTTAACTAATTGGTCAAACAAGTTAACGGGTAAGAGATAACAAAATCGGTGAATACAACCACACAGTGGTGTTGTAATGAGAAAGATAAATGCGGGAAAGAAAATAAAATGTGATATCAAACAAACCACCACACACAGAATAATTAATTGATTCATTTTTCACATTGTGAGATTTTCCATCGTTGAACCAATACATCGTAAAGCCCAAACTAATCATATGATTATTTAATTTTCATGTACATGCAAGCCAAAATGGTCAAGCCAATCCAAGCTTGTAAGCTATAATACATATTCACAATCTTGTCCAGATTGTGATACTTGAAAACAGCAAAATCCCAACAATCCCATGTGGAAAAAACATGAGACTTTTTGAGGTTGTTTCCTTCACAAAAGCACAAGCTTTCTTGTCAAGTCCAATTCTATGCAATGGTGTTTAGAGTCTATAGCTCATTTTTTTTCAGTACATAATAGTGCAATTGAGCCACAAAGAGAGTCAAATTCTATAACCCATTTGGCCACACAAAAGAAGCTTGCTGTCTCCAATTGTTGATGAGCTTGAAAGCACTTCCCTAGCACAACAAGGACCACTTCCTTTTGAACTCTCATAGCCCCATAAATACATGTATAAAAATGATCATTCATTTCCTTATCAGATTCAAACCAGAACAAGAGGGCATGCCTAAAGGGACTTTGATTTTTCAAACAATGGAGAGAAAAAGAAGATCACTCATCAAAGTTTTGATGGTTTTGTCATCATTACTAGATATTTCTTATTTTCCATTATTATTTTGTGATAATTAAAGGAGTCCTCAAGGTTTTTAGTGGTTGTCAGAGAAGCAATATTCTTCAATATTAATATCATATGTAAATAGATCTTTACTTGAAATCTACAACTATGTACCATTAACTTGTTTTCCAAGCAATCATATTAGTTTTATATAATCAACCATTCATTTGGTTCATTGCTTGTATATTGCAAAACTTGGCTTGTGAAGGGAAATGAGCAGAGAGTGTGGAAGCAATTTCCAAGAAAATTGTCTAATCTTATTGAGATTTGATGAGCTTGCACTGAACCATGTGGATTAATGTGGTAAAGTATAGCTATTAATTAAGAAACTTTGCTAATATCATCATGAAACTGATAGTCAATGAGGTAATAATTGATTTATCTTTCACTATCAGACTTGATGAGCTTAGCTGGCTAGTCATTACCCAAAACAAAGAGAAATCAAGTGTTTGTGTAAACAAAATCTTGGGTTTTGGTTTTTACTTCCCAAAATGTAGAAGAAAAAAAAAGAATTGTTTTTTTAAACCACAAAAAATGTTATAATTACAATATAGGATTACAATATATATTTAAGAAAACCCTACTTCCACCCTATCCTCCAAAAATGCATTAAGGTTCGAACATATTGTGGCCTTTTATTATAAGATAAAATGGTACCATCAGACTAACTTTAGTGGGCAAAGAAAAAGAAAATATGATTTTGGGAAAAAACCTGACAAGTGCATATTAGTAGCAATTAAGATTTTTATCAAAAACATATATAAATAATTGGTTGAGCATTTAATTTATTTTTGATATTACGTATCATGATATAAAATTTAAGAAACAATACCAATAAATATCCCAACTAAACACGTTTCTATTAAATATTTAGAAAGAAAATGTTGATTTTAAAAGTAAAATATAAAAATTTCCTTGCTCAGTTTTCTAATTTTCAAATCATGTCATTTTTGAGTGTTTCTCCTGTCAACAATGGCTCCAGCTTCTCCTCAGCCACTGTGTTCCTTGTCGGCCTCATCTCTGACCCACCGACCGCCTTCGCCGGCGCTAAATTCGACCTCTAGCGACTCCGTTAAATCTCCGGTGACATTTTTTTGACTCCTCCACATTCTCCAGAAAAAAAAACCCAAATCACCGATACGAACTTGATCCTTCGCCATTGTTGAACTCGAGAGAGAGAGAGAGATCGACACGAACAATACAAAAATGGTTCTAACTTGAATGAACCAGCTTCACACACAAAACTAGTGATTAGGTTCTCCATAAGTCAAAAAATTGGGGGTTTTGGTTTTTTTTTTCTAGAGAACGTGGAGGAGTAAAAAAATTGTCGCCCGGGTACTTGGCGGAGCCGCCGGAGGTTGAAACCGGTGCTGACAAAGGCGGTCGGAGGGTTGGAGACGATCGAGGCTGACGAGAAACACGGCGGCTGAGGAGAAGCTGGAGCCATTGTTGACCAAAGAAATGCCCAAAAACCCAAAACTGTCTTGATTTAAAAATTTTAAAAACTGACTAAGGACATTTTTGTTTTTTTATTTGCAAAATTAATATTTTCCTTTCAAATATTTAACGGGTGAGAATTTTCAATATCTCAATGTAACTGAGTGACGCAAATTTTAATCTAGGATGACTATTTGAAAAATGCGTTTAGTTAGGATAACTATCCATACTTTTCCCTACAATTTGTTATTAAAAAGTAATGATTATTTGATTTCATGTATTTAGGTTTCAATTCATACTTCTCTTCCCATTTGGTATAACCATTTATTGCCCTTAATTAATTTTATGTACTGACACCATTTAAGTAATTGATTGAACACATTACCTAATTTGATGAATTGGACACCGCGTGATTCAAAACAATTGATTATTTGAACTATCTCAAAATAACTATTAAGGGTGAATGTATATCGCATTTTATAAAGATATGTGAAAATGTGTATATTTTATAACTTTTTAAATTCAAAATTGTATGGAGAATACAGCTCAAACTTATACTCAGAAATTCATTATTGAAAATAGGATTACAAAGGACTGTACTTGAAGAAGCACACATCTGATCATAAATAAAAACAGTTCAAGATTTGTAAGCTTTCTTGTTGCCATTAAATTCTCCAGTATCTCTTTTAATCAGGACCACACCAACTTGTATCCTGACCCTAATAAGTGAGAAATATAGTCCATATATATGCATACATATATTATTAATTTGTATATATGCCTATCTCAAAGATGATAACAATCATGACCCGTACTTGCATTGTTGAAGTTATGCGTCTGCAATAGCATCATCTTTAAATTCTCGTCAAAAATTAAGATATCATCAATAATAATACGTGATTAGTTGAATCCCTTCTCATAACAAAAATTCAAGTATAAATATCATATGTTATTCGAGTGCATGGTAAGACGTATAGGGTTATTTTAATAAATTGTTCATGCAATATTATCATATAATCTTAATGATTAGATAGAAAAAATCACATCCTCCTTTCACGTGTGATTCTGTAAACACTCAAAAAATATATATATTAAAATTCACGTAACACACCTCTTATGTTCACTCAAACTCATTGTACGGCGTTAAATGTATATCGTAGCATTTAACATTTGAATGCATAAAGTGACATAAGAAACGTGTCATGTTTTGAAAATTAGAAGTAAAAATAAAGTAAAAGGATAACCTTGTTTAAAAACTAAATTTAAACATCTACAAGTGAATAACTATATTATAGTGTAGCCATATATATGTCATTTTTTATAACATAAAGTAAATGGGCAATTTATGAAGACATGCATGTATATGCAAATTGGGCAATGAGATATATACAAATTAAGTTGATATTATAATTGAATATTGGTGTGTAGTGTTTGGATGTGAGAGTTAGTAGATGCCAAAAATGGCAGGTGGTATTGGATGTGTTTCTACATCATCTCTTGCGTTCAGTACAGTTGTAGTAGAAAAGGACTCGCCATATCCAAATTCAAAATAATAACCATGAATTAATTAGGGACCAAATACAAATAAGTGATATTGTTTGGGGGGTTTATGGAAAATTAGAGATAGAGTAGAGGAATGAAAGTGACAGAATGTATGTATCTATCCACGAAAACAAAAGTAGTTATCGAACTAGAAATGTGGCAGTGATTGAATATACGTGTGTTTCTGTCTTTAGTTTTGGGTTCCACATGAACATCATCCTATCCTATTCTTATACATACATTTACGTGTGGGCGCACCAGTATTTTCCCACGCCGATCTTCACCTTTTTATGGGATCTCATAAACCATTTATATATATACAAATATGTGTCCGTAAATGATTTGTTTAAGACTTGTCCCATCAACATACATAAAGATATTATTGAAATGATTACTAATCTTCATTTTGAATCTGAAACAAGTCTTGAGAGTGAAAAAAAATTGTAATTAAAAATTATAAAGGGTATGTAATGGTTTGATTTTAGTTTTACATTTGAGAAAAAAAAAATTTAATAACAGTTAGGTTTTAATTCTCATAAACAAGAAAATATGGTTAATCAATAAAGAACTAAACTGGTCAAGTGTACACTTGTGGCTCTCTCATCCTCTCACATATTTTCTATGTGTTCTTGTCTCTTGCTCACTCACCTTTAGTTTTTTTTTCTGCTTTTAATATTTGCAAACTTTACATTTCAATTGGATGGTAATATTTAAACATAATGTACGGGTTTCGCTATTATTTTCTAATAATTGTAAATTTTAAGATTCGGCCATAAATCGGATCCAAACTCGTCTGATACGGCCCATAAATCGAACTCAAATTAAATACTCGAAATAAACTAGTTCTAACCAGTTAAAATAAAAAAACCAAACCTAATAGAAATGGTTATTTTCTGACAAACTGTTCTAACATTTGTTCTTAAAATTCAAGAACTATGATGATCACTTCTGTTTCTCAAACCATATTCAAATATATATTTTCATTTAAAATTTTGAATAATATTTTGTTTTCATTATTGTTGTGATAAGGTCTCATTATTTTCTACAAATATTTTTTCTTTAGACTCCACTACATGTACAAATTCATTTGATGATATGTTTCTTCACCATTAATGTCCAAAATTAGAAATAATGTATGGGTGGGTACCGCTTTAAAACTCAAAAAAATACATAAAAGCACTGCATCTGCATGTGTTGTGTGGGTCGACATATATATGAAGAGAGAGATGTAGACTAAGGAATAAGAATTGTCACTAATATTTTGATATATTATGTCGGGAATAAATGGGTGACCCAATATCGGACCTACCCTACACCAACAGTCCTACAATACCACTCCACAAGACATGAATGACCCAGTATTGGTGTTTTTGTTTTTTTCTGAAGACAATAATATGTATTTTATTAAAATAATGCTGATTATTTGTCCAAGAGACACTAAAATGTTAACACCCACTTACCTCTTTGTATTGATTGTTAATGCCATGTTGGGGTTAAGATAATGTTTAATAATTTAATATGTACATATCTTTATTATTTAAAGGCTGCATGCATGTGAAGAGGGTGCGTAATAAATATATCATTATTGTTTTTATTTGCACCAAACCTTGTTTTCTGTCCACAATCAATTAGTTGTTCGAGTACCGTATTTTAGTTGTTGAGATTTTGAGTTTCTTTTAGAACCGTAGGGAACATTAATTAATAATGACATTTTAAATATTGTATTTTACAAATAAGTTTACGTTAATTAATTAATTTAATCACAATGATAATAAAGAGGTCAAATGCTTCCCCATGGTCAATCTTTTGTTGTTGTAAAAGATAACAATATACTAATAATAAATTTATAATTTTAATTAAAATAACATTTTCGAATTCATATTTAATAAAAAAATACTATTTTAAATACATGTTTTATTAAAAGTTATAATTTATTTTTTAAATAAATTTTCGGGTCACTATTATTTTGTGTGTGAATTTTCAGTCCTACACACTGCAAAGTACTAAACAAGGGTTTCATAAATTAGAACATTTTTCAAATTAAATATAATTATAAAATTTAAACATTAATGTTAAATGAAGTAAAAATATAATAATATTTTAATGTACACGTTAAATTAAAAAATAAAATTATATTCATATTAGAATATAATAGAATATTGTTAAGATATAATTCGTTTTTAACGGAACATCCAATGATTTATAACACACTTTCAAACGGGAGGTTATAAATTCAAATTTAATGTATTTATTTATTAAAATAATGCAATTCATTAAAGCAATGAATAGATCTTTCAATATTTTTTAATTAAAGCGATAATAATATTGGCGGATCCATATTGGTAAATAAATTTTGGAGTCACGAGAAGGAGTGAAGAAAGAGTTGCAAGCTAGCTAAAAGAAGAGAGTTGGGTCAAAATTCACATGATAAATATCAAAAGGTTGTCTGATTTGATATATAGGAAGCTTTAGAGACCTTTGACCTTGCGTTTATTTAAACCATTGACAGCCACAGGTTTAGGTCACCTTGTGACTTTAGAGGTCTGTGGTGGGGCGTTCACGTGTCCTTCCTTCCCTCTGACACGTATGGCCCACTCATGACAAGACTCCAAAGATCATCTCTTGACACGTGTGCCCCTAATCAGACATCCCCATTACTTAGATTTTGGCTTTTAGTTTAGCCACTCAATCTTTAATTTGTTCACATAATGCCCTCCCTCAATCACTACTGTAAATTATTTTCCCTGTCAATTTATACATGGTTATTTTTAATTTAATAAAATTTGATTTTCAAATTATACTTTATTTTATTTATTTAAACTTTTTTTTTGACATCAAACCATTTCATTCCTTCGTCAAATTGGGTGGGACAATCCCCTCACCCATAGATCTAGCGAACACAAATTACATACTGAAACCTATTATCATAATGTAAAGTCACGGCCTCCACCTCTACTGACTGGAGAAACCCGTGATTTAACTGCAGAACGCATTACAAACCCCTTTGATCAACCTGCCAACAAACCAAACACCAACAACTAACATCACAAATAGCAACACTACCAACAACTGCCGTTAAGCAGGAACAACTGTATTAAAGCAGGACATTTTTGAATACCACGCTGAAATTCAAACTTCAGACCTTAGTCCAATGAGCGAATTTATTTAAACTTCGTTAGGATAAAATGTTAACAAAATTATTTCGTAGTGAAGTGTATTAATATTAAAAAGTAATTGACAGTAATAAATTAAAAATATAATATAATAGAATGTAATAAACTGAGATTTTCTCAAGATAAAATTAGCAAATTTAGCAAATATATACCGTCGGTGACTTTCCAATCCCAAAACTCAAAATATAATTACACACATTACATGTCATTGATGATGTCACATAAATTGGTCTTCTATTGTCAAAGTAAAACAAATACCACACACAGACACTTAATTACTCAAACATTCACCTCATGCGCACGTTAGTAACCCCCGAACCTGCTAAGATACGCCCCATCTGTCCTGCGCTTCTCTATATAAAAAAAGTAGGGTCAATTATTTTATTTTTAACCCAGAAAGTGCCTTTTCCTGACGTGGATTCACTAAAAAAAATAGCAGTAACTTATTTGTGGCTGATACGCGTGAAAAGCGGGGTCCACTTGTGCCGCTGTCGACGACGGACGTTACGGGGGAAAGAGAGAAAATAGCGCAGCCAAAGAGGAAAAGCGCCTGACTTTAACGGCCATTTGACCTCCATAATTAACGGCGTTAACTATGGAACCATAAATTACGCCCCCACCCCAAGCACTGTAATAATATTTCTGGAGGAGACAGACATCGGGTGGGCCCAGATCCACTGCCACACCTAGGGCCTAAAACAACGGCTAGTTTCGTTTGTCTTAAAAAAAATATAATTTGGCTAAACTCTTTAATTAATTTATTTATTTTAAACTGTGTTATTTCTTAGAAAATTATGGGTTTGTTCGACAACTTTCAGACACTTCCAAGCGATGCCACGTCATTTGTTGAAGTGAATTAAGCTACGCGCCGAGCCGTAGTTGGTGGCCCACGCGATGCTCGTTGACACAGGAGCGTTTTCTCGTTCCATTGAATGTCCTTTATTACCCTCATAACCACGTCACCCATCTCCTTTAATTTTACTCATCACGCCACCGAATCAGGGGTACTTTCGGCATTAAAATACGCCGCTAGCAAAACGGGCGGCGCCTTACGTGGCGGTTGTCTGTTCGTCGTAGCAACTAGCAACCCGCCTTTTTCTATTTATTTTTAAATCTTTAAATTATTTTCCTTTTTTTGTGTGTTTGTTATTTATTTATATCTAACTAATTAAATAAATGAGAATATCTTTTTACCTCAAAAAAATGAGAATAATCATTGTTTTTATTAAGGTTTAATGATGAATACTTTGTTGTGGTATTCTATTTCCCTCCACTATTGACCTCCACCACTTTGAAGACTTTCAAAACTTTTCTTTTTAATATTGCAATATCTTCAAAGAGAGGCAAAGCGACCAAATCATTATAAAATGAGAATAATTAGGTATTTGAAATGTAATGTATATATATATATTCATTTATCACATAAAAATATTATTACACATCTTTTTTATTTTTGTAAGGTAATTAGGGTTATGTGTATTTCTCATGCAACTTTATCAAATTAAGCACTTCTTTTTGTAGTAAGTTGGAGTGCATTTTGCTTGTTTCTATTAATGGCAGTGAGGATTTATTGCAAAACAAATTAAACACATTCAAATTATATGATTAGTAATTAATTAGTAATATTATTTGATATAATAATTAATTAATAATATTTTTGGGAAGCTGTCTACATAAGAACAGCTCAATAAAAAGACCTCCCCAATTGTCTTTCTTCTCACTGCCCTTTTCAGCTCTCTCTATCGCTCATAGCTGGAACTTGCTCTGCTCACAGAGCCTCCACTCCACACCAATCTCTTCGTATAAATATAGAGAACAATCACAGAAGATTTGAATAAAAACCATTCATCTGTTCTTCTTATACATTTTTTCTTTTCTGGGTCTTTCGATTACGATGCATTCTCATCTGGGTTTGGCTCTTTTGCTCTCTTCTCTTCTGGGTTTTGCTGTTGTTGCTTCTGGGTCTTCCAGGAACCTCCCAATCGTGTCTTTTGATGAAGGGTACTCGCATCTATTTGGAGATGACAACCTTATGGTTCTACGAGATGGAAAATCTGTGCTGCTCTCTTTAGATGAGAGGACAGGTCTGGTGTTATGGTTTCTTCTGCTTGTTTGTGAAAAGGAATGTTTTTTTGGGGATATTTTGGACTGAGATTGTTTTGGCGGTGTTTACAGGTTCTGGGTTTGTGTCTCATGATCTCTACTTGCATGGGTTCTTCAGTGCTTCGATTAAGCTTCCTGCTGATTACACAGCTGGGGTTGTGGTTGCCTTCTATGTGAGTAATCGATTTTTATAAACTGATTCAATCTGTCAATACCTAGATTGGTTTTTGTTTTATACTCCATTTTGGTTACTGAAAAATCTTATCTTTCAGTTATAGTTTCTCATAAGAATCTGTATTTTTACTGTTTATGTCAATGAATGTTAGATGGGTTTTCAGTTTGTTTGCACGTTTTGAAGCTCTCATGTATGTGGAGATTGATTTCTGATAGCTTCATAAGACGATTTCTGGAGATGTGTTTTATATGTATTGAAAATTTTGAATATGTTATTTTGTTATAATAGTGTATTTGTGAGGATTAGTGTGTGGTGATATCTGATGAACCCCACATGGTGTTAGTTTTGAAACTAATCAAGAATCTTATCTTTCTGAATCCAGATGTCGAATGGCGACACGTTTGAGAAGAACCATGATGAAATCGATTTTGAGTTCCTAGGCAACATCAGAGGCAAAGATTGGAGGATTCAGACCAACATTTATGGCAATGGAAGCACCAATGTGGGCAGGGAAGAGAGATTTGGCCTATGGTTCGATCCCTCAGAAGATTACCATCAGTACAGCATTTTGTGGACTGATTCTCAAATCACGTGAGCGTTAATTAATTTATTTTTTCTGGCTATATCCGTTTTTTCTCCGTTCTGAACTAGTTTCTCTTAATCTTCCGCTGTTTCTATTCAGCTTATGTATGTACCTGCTTTTACCAATTTGTTTTTGCTAATGATCTCTTTTGTCAGAAGTAGGGAATTTTTCTGTTTATGGGTTTTGTTGATGATGATGCTGTGATGTGATGTGAGGCCTTGGATTTTAGGGGTTGAGGAGGTCTCTTGTTTTGGAAAATTTGTTCAGAAGTTGATGTCTTTTCTTGTAAAGCACATATCTTGCTAAATTAGGCCATATTCTTGAATTCTAATCGGATTCACAGAAGGGTATAGAAAAAGATAAGACTTTGATGAACAATCTAAGTGAGCTGTAATTATGTAGCTGATAGTGCTTGACTGTACGTAATCATATACCATACTTTCTTGAGCAAGTATTCTAAAAAACACTAGGCATTTGTTAGGTGGAGAGGGTCTTCTGGGCACTAATCTGATTAAAGGATTAACCAGAGATTAATAGAGGATTTTCAGAACACTGTTATTAAGTCAAGTGGTATCAGTCTTGTGTGTTGTTTTTTTTTTGATCGGCTAGTCTTATTTGTTCTGATCGTTTTCATTTTCTTGCAGATTCTATGTAGATGGTATTCCGATTAGGGAGTACAAGAGAACAGCGTCTATGGGCGGAGATTTCCCATCTAAACCAATGACACTATATGCCACGATATGGGATGGTTCAGATTGGGCCACCAATGGAGGCAAATACAGGGTGAACTACAAGTATGCGCCCTACATCGCCCAGTTCACCGACCTTGTGCTTCATGGCTGCACAGTGGATCCGATCGAACAATCCTCTACTTGTGACAGTGCTGAGAAGGCAAAGGAAATTCCCACTGGTGTCTCCCCCAAGCAAAGAGGTAAAATGGAGAGTTTCAGGAGAAAGCACATGACCTACTCCTATTGCTATGACAAAACTAGGTACAGAGTTCCTCCGAGCGAGTGTGTCATAAACCCCCAAGAAGCTCAACGACTCAAATCTTTTGACCCTGTCACATTTGGAGGAAGCCATCACCGCCATGGGAAGCGACACCACCGGAGCCAAGCAGATGCAACTTCCATATAAGAAGCAAAAATCATATAATATTCAAATCTCATATATATTGAACATTGTTTCCTTGAATATATTTTAATATCCTTCCAGTTGTGAGATGATTTAGGGTTTGGGGATCAAATTGTCTGCTTTTTTTCCTGTGAATAGGGGATAGGAAGGAAGGCGAAGATAATAAGATTTAGTTAGTGGTGGTGATGAGTTATCAAATGGTGAGTATATATAGATAATGATGATACATTTAGCTTTCAAGCCATTTTTATCATTTTGATGTTGCTTGTATCTTGATTTGGTGATGATTTCATGTACTTTGACACCAAACCCCCATCATGGTTGTCAATACATTTTATAGCATAACATGGGGCTTAGCAATAATATACTCGTATGTGTTTTGTATGTATTCCATCTGCAATGTTCATTGTATATGCCCAACAACTATACATAACAGTCTTGTTTTGTTTTCTTATCATGTGACTGTTAATTGCAATTTTTAAAGGTGAGTCAGGCTTTGTCACTTCTGAGATGTTCTGTCAAAGATTAGTTGGGAATCCTAAGTTGGTTTGTGACAAGTTGCAAGGTAGCAACCAAACAAGTTCTGCAGAAAAATATTCAGTTTTCAGTTAGTGTGTGGGTCACAGACTCATCAGCTGATTGTCAATTTGTGTTGAAGACCTAGTTAGCTGCAGAATTGGAAAGACAACTTGCCATTTCACTGTGAAATATTCTCTTATTATAAAATAAGAAATGTTTGAAACCTAAGTTTTGGTCTGTGACAAGGAAATGCTTACATGAAAGGTAGGTACAGACAAGAAAGCTAACATACTCTTGGTTGCATGAACATTTGAGACTTTGCCGACCAGTGCGATATATATTACACGGATTTGTAGATTTTAATGTATAGAACAGCAGAGAACTCCTAGTTTTGGGATTCGGCTTCCTTCTTTTCTATGAGTTTGAGGAAATTTCCTACAATCGTCTTGCCTTCGGTTGTTATGATGCTTTCTGGATGAAACTGAACTCCCTGCAGTTATTCCGATAAATGTTAGAATTGAGCTTTGGCACAGTCTACTACCGAAGCCAATATAGGTTATAGGCATAACAGGAAAAAGATCTAACCTGCAGGTATTTGTACTTCTTGTGACGAGCTGCCATTATCAGTCCATCTTCAGTCCATGCTGTAATTTCAAGTTCTTCACCCGGAAAACTTTCTTTTTCAATCACAAGGCTGTGATATCTACCAGCGGTGAAAGGACTGAAAAGGCACAAAGTAAGACACAGCAAAGTCTATCAGTTGTTATTATTCCGAGTATTACATAAGCAACTGATAAAATTAAGAATGAAGTAAGAGAAACAAGGATGTATGGGAGATGCGTAAATCCAAATTTCAGCTGAAGAAAAGGAATGGTAGATCTCTGCCATTGCACCCCCAACTAGGGCTGCCTAAAAAAACTGAACCGACCAAACCGGCCCGAAAAATAACCAAACTGAATAGAACCGCCTTGATTTGGTTCAAAACAAAATCGAACTTCATTGGTTCGGTTTATAAAACGGGAAACGACAAAAAACCTAACTGAATCGAAAACTGGTCAATTTGGAGATATGACTCATTTTAAGTCATCGATCTTTATTAATTGGGCCTAAAATATTGGTCCAACGATAAATAAGTCAAGACCAGCCAAAAATGTGACAATTTCATGAAAGTTGGTTCAAAGAAAATCCAACCAAAAACCGGTAAGTCAAATAATAAATCAAAACGGTCTTAAATCTGAGAATTTCATGAAATTCGGTTCATAAAAAATCAAACCGAACCAAAAACTGACATGTTCAAAACTGAACCGAACCGAATTCCATCAGTTTGGGTTCGGTTTTTATTTTCTTCAAACCAAATTGATCGGTTTGGTTCAAAACCGAACCGAACTGACTCAAAATCAAACCATGAACAGCCCTACCCACAAACCCTTGGTTATGAGCCTTGTTACCTTGTGTAAGCATGAAAACTAGCTCAGGCAGTTACAAATTAATCTCATTAACAGAGTTTCAAGTTATACAGATAAACCATGGACCTATTGTATTCTCTAACAGGTAGCATGTGATTTAAAGACATTCTCACACAAGAAATAACTAAGTTTTGCCAAAAAAAAACATGAGGACGTACTTTGATAACCCTGTAAACAAACCATCTTCTCCTTTTTCATCATAATATACAGGAGAACTTTTTCCATGCATCACTCCATGCGGAGAACGAACAATTTTGCCTACAAAAAAGATCGACAGGGACTGATTAAAAAACACAGGAGCAACAATTTTGGAGCAATAGCGTTTTAACAAAAGCAACCAATTCATACTATAACCTAACTTCCATTTTACATTTTTATAATTTTATGTATAATTCATACTATCCCCTAACTTCTCGATTTGTGTGTGTCATCCCTGCGCAGGGGCCATGCTAATCTTCTCTGTATCGTTCCAATTTTATCGGATGTCCACGAAGGGACAAAAATAAATTCAGACTGCTATCCCCTAACTTCGATTTCACATTTTTATGATTTTATGTATATATCAAAAGGTAACATATAAGTTGTTATTGCAACATCAAAATATCAATGCTTCTGAAAAGGAAACAAAGGGGCAGTAAAAAAAATACAAGTTGCAACTGAATCTTCATCCGGGTGTTGCATCACCTTTAACTGACGACAATGCTGCTCTCATGCATACAGGTCATGTTGACTATTCACACAATATCACTCCATAGTAAAACAAAATAAGTTGCTCCTGTAAACATCAATTATAAATATAACAAGCTTCCTATTTGAAAATAGGGTGATGTTGAATTCACAGATAACTAAATTTGATGCCATTGCAAAAGTTTAACAGGTCCCATAATTACAAATCATACTAGTCTACTCTAATATTGGTCCTGTGCCCTCAACATTTGGATTCCAATTTTCCATGCCCATGGATCAGCATTGTTTAGAATGCACAAATACAGAAACCTTACATTACTGAAACATTCACTGTTCACTCTCAGTTGTGCACATCAAGAGTAGGTCCACATCATCAGGATCAACTTGGGCCAATTCAAGAGTTTTCCTTCCCACCTCTGCTGCCAAAGTTGTCAAGCTCTCTTTTCCTGCAAACGCAGATCCAAAATAAAGCTCTTAAAGCATATAAAAATCTGATTCTATGAAAGCAGCTTTCCAATTTAGTGACAGTTGGCTGAGCTCAAAGCAAGAATTTTGAAAAACCAAAACCAGGGCAAGAGAAACAAATTTCAGCAGATATAGCAGCACACAGAGATACTGATCGATATGAAAACAATTATACCTAACTGCTTGAATGAGCAGGCTTTGAGAAATTATTACAATGGCTAAATCTTACAAATGCAAGATGGCCATTTCGTATTTAGTACATCAAGAATGGCATTTCACTAGCTCTTTGGAGTTTGGACAGAGAAATAAACTTCCTAATAATAACCTTCTAAGACAAAGACAACATAGAAATGTCCAAAATGCATGAGAGAAATTCGAATGGGAGCCACAAAACCTCAACTAGGAAGTTGTTCTTAATCTAATTTTGTTGTCTTAAGGAAATAAAATGAAATACTCATACACTTGGAAAAATTATATTGTTTACAAGATTTGCTTCTATAACCCCTCTATAGTTCATGACACGAGAAAACTAGAAACCATTATAGTTAAAGACACAGCATGAAACAAGTTTGTCTTGTCCACTTGGGAGCATCGAGTCTCTTCAACTTGTCAACAATAATTTCAGAATGATAGCAGAAACACCTAAACAGATAATACTATTGCTTCCAATTCCTAACACCAAAGCTGCGATTAACTAATTCGCAAAAACAAATGTAAACTGACAGCAGCATGCTGCATTTTTTCTTTCATAATCTGTACTCAAAATGCAAATCTGATTTCAGTAGTAAACTAAAGGAGGAGCAAGAGCACAATGCTTTTCACTTGTGGGTCCTAATTAAGAAATAAATACCATCCAAATCACTAATTCTGAGCAAATGGCATCAATGCCATGCACAATGAAAACTGAATTCCTAACCAAATATTATGTACCAAAACTAAGCAACAGTTGTTCTAGTTTGTCAATCCATGTCTATAAAGTAGTAGAAAAGTTGCAATCTGAAAACCACAAACTCACCTTCAAGCACAGCTCCAAAATCAAGAACTCAGCATTTCTGTAATCGCCCATAGAGCGTCTGAGATGGCGTCGTGGTTCTCGCGCCGCCGTCTGGCTTCGAATCGGCACGTGTTTAGGGTCACGGACCTTGCCCTTTCTCTTCTCTTCCCGAGTCCATCAAAATCGTAAATCCCAATTCCTCTTCCTTATTTTCCTTTCTGTTCTGTTTGGTTACCCAGAATATTCCTAATCCTAAGGCTCAGATTATTAATGTGCTAATTTAAGTTAACACTTATTTCAGTTTCACTTCGAATCGCTCATGTTTATGCAATTAAATTTGGTTTTTAATAATACAGAGGTTTAAGTTACCCTAAATTCTTTTGAAGTACCCACACAAATTAACTTACCCTAAATTTTGCATACCAGTCTTGTTACTTTTAAAGCATGTCAATTGATTTTTTTTACCTTTTTTAACATGACCCCTGAATATTTTTTTCTTCCAATAATTACCAACCTTAATTAATTAAATATGAAGAAAAAAATCCTAGGTATGGATGGATGATATTCTAAACAAGAAAATTTTATCAATTCGAATATTACAATAAAATATTGTAAACCAAACCTAAAAATGGAAGCAAATATTGATTTTGTGGTGATATCTCAAGAAATGGCAACAACATATATTACAACATCAAGAAAGTAATATATATGGAAAATCATGTTCCCCATATATGGCTCTCCACAGATAACATATATAAAATCATAAATCACATTCATCAATCATAACACAGATTCACAGAACTTAGCACACAAACCCTCATTGTAGACATGGCCATGTACTACTCACTTCATGGCTGGGATCGGAGGAGAAATCTTCCAATCCACAAGAGGGTCTGGAGGAAGTTCACATCCGTGGTTCAGTCCCGTTTTGTATTTTGTATCATCCCTGAGAAAGCTCCCAGCAAAACCAATACTAACAATAATGATGGTGTTCATGGTTTACACCATGATTTTCATCGTGGTCTCTACTACCATGACTTAACCTGCAACAACAGAAGAATCGCGTCGGTAGAAGTTGAAGCAATGTGGAGCGAGAAGGGAAATCGAGCTGTCGCGGTCGATGCAAGTGATAAAGAAGTTAGTGATGTTCATAATAATGATGATGTCAATGCAGGAGAATCGAGTTCAAATTCAGATGCAACCAAGATGAAACTGGAGGGAATTGATGCTAGGGCTGAGGAGTTCATCAATAACTTCAAGCAACATCTCAGGATTCAGAGAGCAAGCTCAGCTGAAAATGCCATTCTCGACTTCTACCAGATGTTGGCTCGTAGCGCTTAATTTTTGATCTCCTTAATAGTAACTATTTGTATTGGTGTGTTTTAGGAACCTATAACAATATTGCAATGAAGTTTAATATGATTTTCTTTTTGTATCCATATTTACTGTTAAGCAATAATAGCAATATTATATTACCGATCGGTCATTGTCCTATTTACTAATTTACCCTCCCAGTTCCAGCTATTATCAATTTGAAGCAATTGAATAAAGAGGTCAGGTCAGGTGAGTGGAGTCAGAGAAAGCGAAGTGGAGCAATTTCCATGGCGGATTGGGAAGAAACAGTGAGAAAAGCTGAGGAATTGGTGGAGAAGAGCATGAGAGGGAACGATGCATCGCACGACGCTATGCACGTGTTTAGGGTTAGGGACCTTGCCCTTTCTCTCGCCCACGAACAAGGCCTCTCTTCTCTTCCCGAATCCATCAAAATCGTAAATCCCAATTCCTCTTCCTTATTTTCCCTTCTGTTTGGTTACCCAGAATATTCCTATTCCTATGGCTCAGATTAATTTAAGTTAACACTTGATTTCAGTTTCTTAGGCTTGTGAATCATGCACACCACTTACAATGACCAACCCCATTATTCTGTTTCCATTGTTATCCTCACATTTCATTAGAAAATTCAATTCATTTGATCCTAGAACAACTTGAGTCGAATTGGTTCTATTCTAGTACTATGGCATCACATTGTTGATATTCACTTGAACCATCGTTAGTGTAGGTTCCTTCTGTAGTTGGAAGATGATGGATAGCAGAAACTTAAGTGCATTATCACTGATTCTGCTATTTTGCTTGACAGGTAGAGCTTGCTGCACTTTTCCATGATATAGGTTTGGTTTCTCTACTTACTCCGCTTGACAACATGACTCCACAACACATCATTAATCTAGTTCTATTTTTGCCTGTCAGGAATATTTTCTATGTAATCCATATCGTCATGGACGTAGTGAATTGGCTTGTAACTTGTTGCATAAACATCATATATTAAGTTTCTAGGGAAAATCTGTATAGTAAGAACAACTGTGGGCTCTAAAGTGTAAGTTTTGGTGTGGTTTACACGAGTAGTTGTGTGTATATATCACTTCATAGGTTCTGAATTTTATCTCATCTCTCAAAATGCAATAAGGCGCATACATTAAACACGGCTTCTGTATTCCATGATATGTGACATTTTGTTCTATATATGGTTTACTGTATAAGTTTTATGTTTGTTTTTCCTAATTCATCCGATGATACACATACTCATTTGGCTTGCTGGTTTCTTTTGCAGGGGACTACAAATACTTGAGGTCCGTATTGTGCGTAAATATAAAAATGAATTCTCACTTTTGTGCCTTGCCATGTCCTTGCTCTACCCCGTGTCCTATAACTTTTTTATCCGGTTCAATATTCTGATAATTTCGTGTTGTACTATGATTCATCAACATTTTCCTCAATATCTATAAAAACACTTATTGTACCCTTGTTGAGCTTTTCATCCTCGACATTGTCAGGTTGCTTTTATGTTTGTCTGTCTCTCAGTGATATTTTGGTGAATCTTTTCATCAATTTACTCGTTTTATTCCCTTTCTAACCATTTAAATGGCCATGACTTGTAGAGATCCAGCTGAAGAGAAAATTGTTGAGAATTTTCTTGATGAGGAGAGGATAGAGGAAACCATGAAAACTAAGATATTGAAGATCATTAAGGGAATGGGTAAGTTTCTTGAACAGTCTTTTCAGCCTTTTATACTGTCCGTTTTGTCTGGTGTTAAAAGTGTCTTTCGAAGCTGATGACAACTGATATGAGATGTTAGGTAATTAGAATATAGCTACTCATTCAACATTTCAGGTTTCAAAGAGGAACTCGCCGGGAGAGCAAATGACGAACTATCTCCCGAATTTGGGGTCGTGCAAGACGCTGATCGTCTTGATGCAATTGGTGCTATTGGTAATTACATAGTGATTATAACTCATAGACCATATAAGATTCTCCTCTTAATTCTTTTCACTTCAAAGTTAAAAACTTACCTACTACCAGGTTCTACTAGCATTTGATGGAAAGATCTTCAATAATGGAACTTATGGGCCAAACATATTTTAATTAAGCATCACAAAAGAAACTGTTTAAGATATAGAAAGTTTATGATTTTCATCACATTATAGGGATGGCACATTCTTTAATTTCAGGTATTGCACGCTGCTTCACTTTCGGTGGAAGCAGAAACAGAGTACTTCATGATCCTGCCATCAAACCCCGATTAGATCTATCTAAGGAGCAGTACATGAAAAAGGATGAACAAACTACAGTGAATCATTTCCACGAGAAACTTTTGAAGCTGAAAGATTTGATGAAAACTGAGGTAAGTGTGATACTGCATAACATAGATCATTGTAGGTGAATAAGTGCTCACAAATTAAAGTATTATAATTGATCGTGGTTGCTTAACTGTTCACCAAATCTCAGGCTGGGAAGCGTAGGGCTGAAAAAAGGCACAATTTCATGCTGAAGTATCTTGAAGAGTTTTACGAAGAGTGGGATGGGAGAGCATGAATATGAGGTAGTGTTTAATGTTGTAATACGACCCTGTATGGGTGTTTACTCTTGCATTTTGTTTGAGTCATTTTTTTGGAAGACATACTCATATAAACTGGCATGATGTTATGTTTGGATTTGAGGTTTCAAAATGAGATATATGAACGGATAAGTTGTCCAATCAAAACTTCTTTTTTTGAGTTGTGGATTATAAATAGCTACACTTACATACTTCAACAAATCACTTGTATTAGCTGTTGACCTATATTTTCATGGGTTCCAGCAAAGTTAACTTTGTCATTGAATCACATGGATAAAAAAAATCATGGAGTTTAGTATTGCTGATATTGCATGTAGACATATAATATGAAAAATACCAGTAACTATGAGATATTAGCTCAGCTCTACAAATCATCGCACGTAACATATATATAGATTAGCAATCATTTGCGAACTTTTCCCAAATCCGAACCCGTTCGAACGCGTGATCCAACTGTCCGTTTTGTGAGACTGAAACAGCGCGCGACATGTGGCATGCGCGCACTGTGCAGCAACACGCACTATGCATTTAAGCGTTCGCAGTAGAAGGTTTAGCAGAGTGCGCGCACTGTGCATTTTTGAACATTTACTTGTCGGATTGTAATGATCAATAGTTGTCATTAATTCACTTATTTATTAATAAATAAATACGCACGACGTCGTGAAGGTGAACAAAACAGGGTTCACGTCATGCACTCCTAAAAATGGCCAAACATTTTAAGAAAGTTGTGAGGCAGGCATGAAAATTTATGTTCCTCTGCCAAATCCTAAATGAATTAATGGTGTTGTATCATACCATTTCAAATGTAATTAAAGATGATGGTGATCATCACTGCTCCTACAAAAAGTTTTGTGATGTAATGATGATGAAAGATTGGATAAAATGGTTTTTTTGTTATACGTGGATGTAGCTTTTTTGCATGATAGAGTTGGGAATTAAATTTTGTAGGGTTTAGGGTTTATATTGGATCATGTTGGGTTTTTTGTTTTATTTTTGGATTGATTGTGCAATCGTCTGTATATTAATATCCATAAATCAAAATTTTAGTGAAGTTTTGAGGCAGATTTATATGTCTCATCCTTTAGTTTCTCTATTTTTGCTTAGCACTTTGAATTCTTGATTCATATTTTACTCAATTTCATACTCCATGCCATTCATATTTGGGGGTCTCGGTTTCATCAAGAACACATGAATGACATTTTCTATCTCCAAATCCAAGATCTAATCTCTATCTCAGACCTAATCTCTATCTCTCCAAGCTTGAGAGCCTTTCTCTAGAAACCCTCAAATCTTTGTGTACAAGAACTCATTAAACATAAAATAAACCCAAGAAATTATATATATACCTATACCAAAATACGGTACAAAGCGAGAAAATTACGAAATAGTGGTATAGTCGTAGTACCATATCTCATACAAGTTCCTCTGTCTATATACTTAAATAACAGTTTGTACCTCCACCTATCAGATTAAGATTTTAGGTAGGTTGAGATTCTAACATGGTATCAAAGTTTGGTATATTTTGAACATGATCTCCGTATATTATATATTTCGGGATTAAGGCGCATGAATTGGAGGGTGTCCCAGTATCCCAGCTCGTCTGTTTCGATATCAGATTATGTGAATTTGTCCACAAGTTTTTAGGTGAGTTGAGCTTTTGATAAACACGCATGAAGTTGGTAACGGGCCACGGCGACAGATCGTTACCGCTCGACAGAAATTCAAAAACCTGATATATGTACCTTTTCGCCTCGAATTTGACATTTGACAACCTGAGAAATTTTTTTGGTATAAAAATTCTCTAAAAACTACAAAAATCGATACGAGTTGTAAATGAAAATGCAGAGCTTTACCTTAAAAGAAGACATAGAAAAAAATGTTTTCAAATTATTTGTGGTGGGTTTGCGAGTGATCTGCGGGCTACAATTTGAAATCGATCACCTGGCAACCAATTCACAACCCGCGATCAACATGTACTCGAATCGCGGGTCTTGTGGATCGGGTGGTGGGTAACTACGCACACCCTTATACCAAACGGTTTATGACATAAGGGTGTATATTTTATGGGAAGGACTCCACTACAAACTAGTGTTATTATACAAATGTTAGAAGACCTGATTTTTATTAGATGAGTTTTATTCTACGGTTCAAATTAATGGCTTATTTAATATATGAAATAAATAAGAAAAATAGTAAAAGGTTATTATGGTCCTTTCATATATATATATATATATA
>JAYMTP010000844.1:0-28544 GCA_036897365.1 Geranium brycei | reverse complement strand
AATAAAAAAGATATTATTAATTTAAAAAAATATATTTTTAATATATCGGTACGGAGCGGGGCAGAGATACCTCACCCCGTCCCTGCCACGTTCCCATCCAAATTCGGGGATTCCCCGCCCTATTTTTGTTCGGATTCGAGAATTCCCGTCGGGGACGAGAAATATTGTCATCCCTAGCTGGTGGTAATAGTATTTAGAAAAACAAAAAAAAAATTCATTCAAAATTTAACCGTATTAGAATAATTTGTAACAAAATAATAGTTAGCTAATCTCAAATTAAACTTTTTATAATAATTGCACTGAATTATAAAACCGGTAATCATAATACAAGTTAAGTGTAATCAACCCTAAAATCATTTTTCACTTAGTACTAAATTGTCTGACTTATATTCATATAATTATCAACTTATGTTTTATGATATTAACGGGACAATTTTTTGAAAATTTATTATCTTACTATTTGTTTTTTAAAAATAGCAAATTATATCAAAATCACGTGTTCCATCAATCTAATCTACCCCACAAGTCAACTACTGTCTCATCAACATATCGATAACGATTAACGAGCCATCAAATTCGTTGATTACAGTCAAATATACAGACAAAAAGTAGGGAAGTTAACAGAAACACTGAAAACGACACCGTCTTTCCAAAGAGGAAAAAAACGACAGTTACAATTGGGCGAAGTCACCAAAACAACGTATTTTACTATATCTCCCCCGAAACGACGGTCGTACAGGGACCACTTTGTTAATAGCAGCAAGACAAAAATTAAGAAAGGGAAAAATCCAGTTAAGTTAAAATTTTCCGCCATTTCAGAGAGAAAAGAGGGAAAAGAAACAGTAGAGAAAGAAGCTGTTTTGAGTAGGCTTTGTAGAGTGTGTCACTTCTCGTGATTTGCATTTCAATTTCAATTTCAATCTCTCTCTCTCCTCATTCACTCACCTCCGTTCCTCTCTCGTGCCCTAACGTTTCAAAATTCAATTCTCTGCTCATTTTGGATCCTCCAACCCTAATTCTCGCTCGACCCAGGATCGAATCGGAGCTCGCACTGGCGGTGGTTCTCATGCCTTTTACTGGTACAGCTCAACTTTGCTATTTTGTTTTGTTTGAGTTTTTGTTCCTTTTTTGTGCTGGTGAGAGTCTGGATCATGGCTTCTGTTAGTGCGTCATTGTGTTAGAGTTCGAATTGTTTATTTTTTTATTGTTTCTGACTTTGTTTTGTACTGATAAAGAGGCATGATGTTGCCGGTTGTTACGTGATTATGTGAATTGTATATTGATTTTTTCTGTTCCTCTGTCTCTGATTATGGACCATGTAAACTGAATTTATGCTTTGTGATTTTGTTTGTCAAAAGTACATGGATGGAGTTCCTAGATATCAGTATTCTAAATTTCCCCAATTTAGGAATCTTTATTCGAATGTGAAAATTCGTGTTTTTTAATTATAAATGAAAAAGTTGGTTGCTTGGATCTTCTGTGATTTGGATGATTCGAAATTATGTAAAATCCTAATCAAACTGTAAGTATGCAAGCCAAAAGCTTGGTATGTTGTGGGTGCAGCCCTGTGTACTGGCACATGGGGCTCGAAGAACGTCATGAAATGAAATTCTGAAGAAAGTATGTCTTAAGAAAAGTGGTCGCAAAAATAAGTATAATTCACGTATTGATCTCATGTATGATGTACTAATTTGTCCGTGTTAAGTTCCCGTTAGTCAACAAGTCTTGTATGCACCAACATGTGATTAGGATAGGTCACGGGGCTGACCAAAGAAACATAATTCAGTGTATCTAGCATTTGTTTAAATGCAAAATTATTGATTTGAAACTAGTAGTTATGTGTATACATATCTATCGTCTCATTTGCACTGTTATACTTGATGATTCTGGATCCGATGAACTTCACAAGATCAACATAAAAGTTTATTTTACACATAATGTCAGCCATGTTCCGTGTTTAAATTTCAGCTGAATTCTACTCCACCATAACTCTTAACATCAATCTATATTTTTCTTATGAATGAATCATCTTTTTCCATTTATATGATTTTCATGTTAGTATGGATTACATGTTAACTGTCCTTGTGAAATGAAAGTGATCATTCGATGTTTTATGTCTGGACTGAAACTCAGGGATCGTGACAACTGTGTATGCTGAGTTTGGAAATCGGAAAAGATAGAAGCAGGTTTTAAAATTGGGGGATCGATATGTTTTGAAGATATTTTGATTGACGCTTGATGCCTTTAATGATTTCCAAGTTCCTTTATCTTCTACATCCTTCGTCAGAAATGGGTTCAGTTTAAACTGTAAAGCCATATTTTGCTGCTGTAACATTTGAGTACTTCCAGCCGGATGGATATTTTACCCAGCACTTCTGAAATTATTGAATGTACAGAAGAAATAAGCTCTGAACCAAAGTTTAATGAGATAACTGGAAGACATCGTGCAAGGCTATCAGGAAACAAGTATATAGAGGATGATATCAATCGCCTTTTTGAGTCAATTGAAATAAGAACTCCAAACAGGAGTTGGGGTCGGTCGAATGAAAGTAGTAAGGATGCTTACCGAAAAAGTGCACAAAAAAGACCAATTAGAGCTGGTTCATCTCAAGTGCTGGGAATCGGAATTTCAGATCAGGCGAGTTTGAAGCAGGCACTAAGAGGATTATGCATTTCGCAAGCATCGGATATGGCTGCTATGAAGCGGTTGTCAAAGCCAGTTGCATCTCCAGGGGTATCAGAAGCAAGAACAATAAAAAGATTGTACAGGACAGTAGTAATTGAAGCGCATAATTCTAGGAATCCCTCAAAGGAAGGTACACCAAGTTTCTTAGAAATTTCCCTGGTACCAGAAAGAATCACAATTGGTTCTTCTGGGATTGAAACTCTGGAGACAGACTTGTCAAACCAAAACACCCATCCTTGTGCTGGAGCTGATGCAGCAACCCAAGCGATCACAACCGGGTTACCATCTCAGAGTCTCTCACCGACAGATGATGAGAGTAAGATATTGACTGCAGAGAATATGGAACTGAACTCGGAAAATCACGCATACAGTCGTCCAACTGATAATGTTCAGGTGGTTGACATGCTCGTGCCCTCAGTTGAGGTTTCGATTAAAATTCCAATTCCAGAGAAAGGACGGAAAGACAAGCTGCATCCTGTATGTTCTCTATCTAGCTGCAGTTTAAGCAAATCCTCCAGGAGTAATCCGTCTTCAGTCAAACCAGTTTTCAAGAACAAGAACACTGTCAAAAAGAAAGAAAAGGAGGATTCAGATTCGGCCTCCAGTAGTTTCACATCATGTGGTAGAAAGGTTAACATTGTTTCCGGCTACAGTGCAAGTAATGTAGACAGCCATATACAGAAAGGCGCTCCAAAGAATGAAGTAAAAGAAGTTGAGAAAGCTTCTCCAATGTTCAGTAGTACGAATCTTCGCACTGTACTTCGGTCAAGGATTATGGACACAGGCTCTAGCAAACAAAGCCTGATTTCAAACTGTAATAGCAAAAATCAATCTATTGTGACAAAACCTGATCAGAAATTGAGATCAAGAGAAAAGGGTAATTTCTCGCAAAGCTCAAAAAGTAGCATCACCGATTATAGCACTGGCACAAGCACCAGTGAGGAGAGCAGTCTGAGTGGGTCTAGTCACAGTGGAAATAGGCCTCACATGTCTAAAGATTTGAGATGGGAAGCCATTCATCATGTGCAGAAGCAGCATGGAAGCATAGGCATAAGGCACTTCAAGCTTCTCAAAAAACTTGGTTGTGGGGACATTGGAACTGTTTATCTGGCGGAGCTGATTGGTACACACTGCCTATTTGCTTTAAAAGTGATGGACAACGAGTTTTTGCTAAGCAGGAAGAAAATGCCAAGGGCACAAACTGAAAGAGAGATACTGCTCATGCTTGATCATCCTTTTCTTCCTACATTATATGCACATTTTACCACAGATAAACATTTATGCTTGGTGATGGAGTATTGTCCGGGTGGAGATTTGCATGTACTGCGGCAGAAGCAACCCAGCAGGAGTTTCTCTGAACATGCAACCAGGTACCTTTTAATTTAATTGGCTCTAGAATAATTAGGTGTTGGAAATGTTGTGTTGTCCAGTCTCTCAAACAAAGTTTCTGGGTTTAATTTACCTTAGGTTTTATGTGGCTGAGGTCCTCCTTGCACTGGAGTATCTGCACTTGCTTGGAGTTGTATATCGAGACCTAAAGCCAGAAAACATTCTAGTCCGAGAAGATGGTCACATCATGCTTACGGATTTTGATCTGTCACTCAAATGTGGTGCTGAGAATCCAACACTGCTCAAATCAACTTCACCTGCCGAGGATCCCAGAGAGAAAATGCCAAGTCCATGCACTGCAGCTAGCTGCATACAACCTTTCTGTCTCCGACCATCGTGGCAGGTTCCATGTTTCACTCCCCGACTTCTTTCTGGTGTAGGAAAGACCCGGAAGATGAAACCTGACCTAGCTTCCCAGGTCAGCCCGCTGCCACAGCTTGTAGTGGAGCCAACCAGCGCCCGGTCAAACTCCTTTGTCGGAACCCACGAATACTTGGCGCCAGAAATCATCAAAAGCGAGGGTCATGGGAATGCAGTCGATTGGTGGACCTTTGGCATCTTTATGTTTGAGCTCCTATACGGCAAGACACCATTTAAAGGTTCCGGGAATGAGGATACACTGACCAACATAGTTTCACGAAGTCTCAAGTTCCCGAGCGCCCCTATGGTTAGTTTCCAAGCAAGAGACTTGATCAGAGGGCTGCTAATAAAGGAGCCTGGGAGCAGGTTAGGTTCAGTGAAAGGCGCCGCGGAGATCAAGCAACACCCCTTTTTTGAGGGCCTTAATTGGGCGCTTATTCGTTGCGCGGTACCACCAGAGCTGCCAAAGCTATGTGATGTTTCCTCACAGAAAAATATCATCAAGTTCAGGGAATTTGAGAGTACAGAAGAGGAGATGGAGTTTGACCTGTTTTAGTCCTAACTTGAGCAATGTGGAAGAAAGCAATTCTCCTGAGATTTTTCATCTTTGTATCTTATCTTATGTATGTAGTCTGTAGTGTAAACAAAACCACAAAATTTAAGAGTATTACATATATCAGTATACTAAATCAGTAAAGTCTGTTATTGTATGTTTAACCATCAAAGTTCCTAGTAGGGAAAATTTGTTTTAAGCTTAAGCCTTTCTCTAGAGCAATGTAAATAGGGGTGTTAAAAAATAATTGAACCGACTAAACCAAACCAAACCAAACTCACCCGAAGTGATACGAAAATAATTGAACCAAAAGGAATTGATATGATTCGGTTTAAAATTGAACTGAACCGAAACTCATCAATTCAGTTTTGGTTTATAAAATGAGAACTAATAAAAAACCAAACCGAACTGAAAACAACCGATTTGAACATATGTCTCATTTTAAGTCATTGATCCTTATTAATTGAGTCTAAAAATATTGGGCTGACAAAAAAAGTCAATTAGTAAGTCAAAATTGGCCCAAAATGTGAGAATTTCGTAACAATCGGGACAAAGAAAATTCAACTACAAATTGGTAAGTCAAATAAAAAGTAAAAACGGTCTAAAGTATAACAATTTTATGAAATTCCATTCATAATAAACCGAATCAAAACCAAACCAAACCAAAATTTTATTTTCTTAAAACCGTATTGATCAATTCAGTTCAAAACCAAACTAAACTGGCTCAAAACCAACCTTGAACATCCCTAAATGTAAATACTAAGTTGACTTGTTCTCGAGGTGCGTGTGATTCGCTGTGACGCAACATTCCGGCCGATACGACGCCGTAGGGCGATATGTTTAACATTTGGTTGATTGCCACGTAGACAATTACGTTGCCTCCATCTACACGACGTCGTGTGCGGCTTTATTCAGGATCCAGAAAATTTAATACCCGCTTAAGGTTACTATAAATACATCACGGCCTGAGTGTACAATATTTCCGAGACAAACCTAAGCCGTTACTGATCCTCAGAAAATCTCCATTTGCCTTCGACGATCGAGAGAGCTCGAGAGGAGACAAAAGGATCGTTGATCGAACACTCATCAGGTGGTTTCAATTCTCAGTATCCGAACCTATGAATTAGTCTTGGAATGGTTTTTGCATATTGGTTTCTGATGATTAATCTGGAATTTGTGTTGATGATTTTGCTCGCTCAATTGATTTTGTTTGGATGTGTTTGCTGAGGATGAAAGTGTAAATATGTGTTGTGTGATCTGTATTCGATTTTTTCTGAGGGTTATTGTGGATTTGTAGAGATATACTGATATTGTGGTTGTTTGATTCATCGCATTTGTTTGTTGTTTCTGAGTTTGCATGACTGTTCGATTTTGATTCACGCCATCATTTTTCTAAGAACCTAATCATAACCCACTGGAATATTGATGATACATTTTGATTGATTATGGATGAATTGGGTTCATTACTACTCATAACACCGAATACAATTGTTTGGTGTACAACAAAACTAATTGAATCCTAAAGTAATTAATTTCATATGGAAAGAGGAATTGTTGTGACTTTTCAACGCTACCCCTGAACTTTGTTAGTTATTATTTTGACTTGACCCTCAATGTTTCAACAGCTCGATTCTGTGTCTGTAACTGTAAGAATAATCTAACATAGAACGTTATGCATTTGCTTGTGCGAGCATGCTTCAGATGCTTGTGTAACCGTGATTTCGCTTTGTGATGCAGGATGTCTGAGCAACCCTTCAGGCCCCGAGAGAAGCTTTTTGAGAAGCAGAAGTATTTCCAGAGCATGAGAAAACACACTTACCTGAAAGGACCTTTCGACAAGATAACATCTGTTGGCATTCCTATTGCTTTGGCCGCCTCGTCCTTGTTTATGATTGTGAGTCCGTCTCTATGTATCAGCTTTCTCTTGAAATGTTCTTAGTGTCACTACCAAACAAGCCAGAGTGTCTTTTTTTTCCATTTGTGTTGCCGAAAGCACGTCACTTATGCATGTTATTGGTTCTGTCCAGGGTCGAGGAATATATAATATGTCTCATGGGACTGGGAAGAAAGAATGACGAGCCCATTCTCCGTTTGAGGAGTGAGACGTGGTTGTCAGCTGTTCAGGTTTAACGCTTTTGGAGTTGGGCTGTTCTTGAAACTATCTCCTTCCTACCTCTAATAATTGATTTGTTGAAAACTTGCCAATATGCAACTCTGAAACTTTTATCACCTTCCTTTTTGTTGTTATTGTTTTTTCCCATTTCTGCAATAATAGTATTCACGATTCAGTTACTTTTTGAAGCCTGTTATCATCTGTTAAAGCTTCTCAAATCATGTGTCATAATAGTTAAATACACATGATTTCTTAAGGTTGGCCCAAGCATTACTAGAATTTAGGTACCCAAAATTCTTATAATGGGCCCAATTTTCAGCCACCCACACAGATGGTCCAGTGGATACTGCTGGCATGAAGTAGCCACTCATCCATACATATAAACATCACCCATGTTCTAACCAAAATTCCCAGTTGTGGTCCTTGCAAGTCACAATGCAGATTCATTCTTTAGTTTATGTGGCAGATTGAGCGGTAGATAAAAAATAATATAGTAATCATGGGTCACAAAAGGCAGTTTAGCTTAGCTTCCCTGCTAAAACCAAACTCTCGTGCTTTGTCTTGTACCCAAAGGCTTCCCATTTTCATGCCTCTCTGTTGCTTTGCTTTTACTGTCTATTCCTCAAGAAATCTTGCATCCCAAGCACCCTATGAAAAAGAAGATTTACCAAATACTAATCTGTAAAGACCTTCCAACAAACATCTTCTAACTCCACTCATATTCACTTACACAAAAGTGAATATATTATGAATAAACAAGGCAAATAACCCAAATGGAAGGAAAGAGTTATGTACATGTGTCTATATTTATGTAGCAAGTGCTATTTGCAATAGTAACCTAAGAGTGAATTGAAGTAGTTGTTGGCTGAATTTGCTAGCTCACCAAAGGGTTGGCATAAAATAAGTTGGGAGAGCAAGAAATGCATATGTATTGTACATGTACTCATACATATATGCTTATGTAGCAAAGTTAGATAAGATTAGATGACAATTGGCCAGTGAAAAGTGGGTGATTCAACTAAAGGTGGAAAATAAGATTTGGATATCATTTTCAAAAGAGAACCTTCTGTTTAACAAAGATGAAATGCACTGTAAACCATATGATTATAAATAAAGTAGCCATTTGGGTCATTTTACCTCATATGAAATGTTACCTGTTGTGTAAAGTAAGCTGCTGGTTAGAATTCATATATTTAATGGCAAGCTTGTTAGCCACCTACTACACAAGGGAAAGAGAACCATCATTCTAAAGAAAAAGAGCAAAAGAAAGAAAGAAAGGAGAAGAACATAGAAGCAGCAATGACAACACAGAAGCAGATACAGGAGCAACAGCAATTGCTAGTGAAGCACTCTGGGATCGTCAATGGGAGCCCAGCAAGAGATGACAAGGAAGAGGACTTGTCCAGATCTGCTCTGGTTGCTTTCAAGGCCAGAGAAGAAGAAATTGAAAGGAAGAAGATGGAGGTCAGGGAGAGGGTTCAGGCTCAGCTCGAACGAGCAGAGGGAGCAACTAAGCGCTTGGCTGACATTCGAGAAGTAAGTTCACATAAATCTTCCCTTGTCACGTTTTTGTTTGGTTATGTGTAAAACCATAATGGAGTGAACCTGAAAATAAAATAAAACAAAAGAATAACAAGCTGATCATAAGATTATTTGGACAGAGGTTAAGGTAACACTAGAATTTTGGTTTAATCAGCATACATTCATACAAAAAAAAAATCTTATGTTCTACCATCTATGATATTGGTTTTAAGACGGGTTTTCTTGTAATTTTCCATCAGGTACAATAGTCATTATCATCCTGAAATATCATAAATGTCATTGATTTAGTCTCTCAACTCAACTGTAAATAAGCTAATTTAGTCCTTACAACTATTTGTATCCGAGTCAATTGACATACTCAAACTTTAGAACTGAAGTGGTGGCATTCTTGATTGGCCAAGGACCAAATTAATCTTTGTATCCTTCACAATATCACTAAGAGCATGATGTTCCGGATTTAAGGTTTTATGAAGACTGGCATATGATTTTATATGCTTGTGTTGCAATATCTACATTGTAATGAAGACATTTTCTTGTTCCTTCAAACTGCAAAAATCTACTAGGAGCTTGAAGCTCTTACAGATCCAATGAGAAAGGAAGTTGCATTTGTACGCAAGAAGATAGACTCAGTCATTCGGGAGTTGAAGCCACTGGGGCAGAGCTGCCAGAGGAAGGTACCCTTCCATGGTTTTGTTCGTTAATGCTATTGTGGTTGCAATTATATTCTTGAAGCTGTTTTGGCTGTACCATGCCACAAACACAAGTGTATATATATGGCACCCATGTCTCTTAAACAGGTTGTTCTTGTGGTAGTGAGTCAACATGATTAGGGCCCAAATAATTGTAACAAGGAATCAAATGATCTCATTTCTATGTTGTTTTTTCGTTGTTGATGAAAACCCAATCTGTATGTATCCCACATCGACAGTTTCAGCTTTTGGATCATTTGGGTTTTCACAGTCAAATGTTTTTTTACATAGAGTCCTACATAGTATTTATCATTTCAATCACTTCCTTTTCTCACTTCTGTATACCGCTATTTTTTTACGTAGGAGAAGGAATACAGAGAAGCACTTGAAGCTTTTAACGAGAGGAACAGAGAAAAAGCACAGCTACTCACCAAATTAATGGAGGTAATTTAATTAGTATATTACACAAATGAGAAAAAAAAATTCATTTAATAGTATTGTTTCTGAAAATTAGTGCATTATTTTCTGCTTGTAAATGCATGGCCAGCTGGTGAGTGAAAGTGAGAGGCAGAGAATGAAGAAGCTTGAGGAACTGAGCAAAAACATTGAGACCCTCAACTGAGATGTGGTGCTGACAATAATAACAAGTTTGATTCTGTGTGCTGTAATTAGAAAACCATATATTTTCTTCAAACATGGTCAAGTGTTGTGGTTTGTCTGATTTGTAACTTCATGGGATGTTGTCTGATTTAGGATAAGAGACCCTCTAAACAGGTTTGATTTGATCTCTATTTTTTACATATAATTTGTGTGCTCATTCATCATGTCATTATATATACACATGTTCTCACTCTTGTTGCTATAAGAAACAAGACATAAGCCAACCTTTGGAACAATGACTCCTAATTTGTCATTTCCTTTATCAGCCTCTCAACTACATTATCAATCTCTCCACCTCCTTAATTATTTTTTCATCTACTTGCTCATATCCCTCTACCTCTCCTTCTAAAATCCAATTCTATACTTCAATATATTTTTCACAATTAAAATTTAGCTTGTACACATAAATCATAATGAACAACTCATTTACATATAAATCACAAATCACATAAAAGAGGACAAACAAGACATTATATATTCATTTTGACATTCGCAATCCGAATCAATTTAGTATTTTATTTTAACTCTCTAAAAATAACTAAATCATTTGGTACAAGAATATGAATATTACTTTATTTTATTTTAACTCTCTAAAAATAACTAAATCATTTGGTACAAGAATATGAATATTACTTTATTTAGTTAGATTACATCGCTGTTGTCAGATTTTTTTATTCACAGTCAACAATTCAAGTTTCATCATTCTACATATTTTAGCAAGTCAACTAATGATTTAAGTATAGCATTAAGTGTTAGAAAAATAATCCATGGCATATTATTGAGAAACAAAGTACAATATACACCCTTTCTTTTCTTATATATGAAGCCAAGTGAGCTGTAGTTATTCCCCGCAACAGGTCACAACCGGACGAAATGACAGTTCTTTCTATGTATTGTTGTTTAATCCTGGAATTTGGACCCACAACAAAATAATTTTAGAGTGATAAGAACCAACCAATCATTTAACTACCTATTATATTATATTAAAACAGGCAACGCAGCCACTAATCATACAATTTCACAGGAAATACATTAACAAAACCACCATGAACAAAACATCATTCGTCGTTGTGTTCTAGATAAAATAAAATATTTGTCCTAGCATGAAGCATCTGGAAGATGGAATCAGACCCCAATTCCAATCCTCCTAGTCCTGCCCAAAAGGGAGAACCCAATTCTCAACCCCAACCTGAACCTGAACCAGAACATGTCAGTATCAGTGTTGCAGAAGTTGAAGCAGACCCAGAATGGCTTGCTTCAATGGAGGAAAGAATGAAGATCACACCAAAACTGCTGGACCAATCCGCCGGGAGGAGCTCCTTCTGCATCCTCAGGGTTCCCCAGAGCCTGGGGGAGATCAACGAGAAGGCCTACCAGCCGCACATAGTCTCCATCGGCCCCTTCCACCACGGCAAGCCCCACCTCACCATGATCCAGGAGCACAAGTGGCGCCTCCTCGGCGCCCTCCTCACCAGAACTCACTCCCACGGCGTGTCCCTCAGCGACCTCTACAGGGTCGTCGCTCCCCTGGAGCGCAACATCAGGGACTGCTACTCTGAGACCGTTGATTTCTCCTCCCAAGAACTTGTCGAGATGATGGTTCTCGACGGCTGCTTCATCATCGAGGTGCTGTGCATTGTCGGGAGGCTGGTTTTGACCGATCTTGATGATCCCATCTTCAACCTCGCCTGGATATTCTCCTTCCTCATCCGCGACCTCCTCAGGCTCGAGAACCAGATCCCCTACTTCGTCCTTGAAGCCCTCTTCGACGCGACGATAGCGAGGTCAGGGATCGAGAACCTCCCCTCGCTCCCGAGCCTCGCCCTGGAGTTCTTCAACTACATGATGGAGCGGCCTGCGGAGGTCTTATCGAGATTCAATAACGGTAAGGGCAATCACCTGCTCGACCTGTTCCGCCAGAGCTTCCTCCCCCAAGATCCTCTCCCTGACCCTTCCTCCATCACGAGCTCGTGGTCTCTCCAGCTGATTCAATCCGCCAGGAAGCTCCACCTGGCGGGAATCAAGTTCAGGCCGCGGAGGAGCGACTGTTTCCTGGACATCAGGTTTGTTAGATAATATTACCCATTTAAGTTGTATATTAGAGTTAGATATTGTATTCTCATCAATATCAATAATATTTCTCTTATTTCTAACAATAAGATTTAGCAACGGGGTACTAGAGATACCGACCTTGACGCTCGACGATTTCACGAGCTCGGTGTTCTTGAACTTTGTTGCGTTCGAGCAGTGCTACAACCACTGCTCCAAGCACATAACAACGTACGCGACGTTCATGGGGTGTTTGATCAACACGCCAGTGGACGCGGGGTACCTGTGCGACCGCAAGGTGGTGGAGAACTACTTTGGGACGGACAAGGAGATAGCGAGGTTCTTCAACAACCTGGGGAAGGAGGTGGCGTTCGATATACAGAGGACGTACCTGGCGAGGCAGTTCAGGGATGTGAATGAGTATTACAGGAACAATTGGCATGTGAGGTGGGCAGGATTCAAGCACACTTACTTTGATACTCCTTGGTCTTTCATCTCTGCCTTGGCTGCTGTCTTGTTGCTCATTCTCACCATGATTCAGGCCTTTTTCTCTGTCTATGCATACACCACTCCTGCAAAACCTGCTCCTTGACACACAAGTACAGATTTGTCGGGGTTTTTTCAGAATTGTATCAAAATTTGGGCTTAAGACCGTCCTCACAGATAAGGGAGCTCTATGAAAGATATATTGTTGCTAGGACTGGAACCCTGGTCACTAGGACTCAAGTTCAAGTGCTAGCAAGTTTTGATACAAATTAGTTTGTTGGGAAAATGATAAAATTTTACTGTATAGTATTATCACATTTTTGTAAGAGAGTGTTGTGTATACTCTGTTAATAACAAAAAAATATGTGAACTTTGCTTATTTTGTGCAAGATATCTCTTGCAAAAATGTAATAGTATACAAAGTGTTTTTTTTGTTATTTTCCCTAATTTTTTTTGAGTCAAAATGATATGTTGTATGTGCATCATGGGCTTCACCTCCTGTTTCCCAAAGTAATGACTGCAATATTGAAACTCAAAAGCAAATTCCAAAGCTTTTGCGAGAGATAACATTTATTCGTACTTACTTACTCTTGGAATTGCATGTGAACTCATTGATAAGTTCTAATTATTGTATGTCAATAGATAAGAAGTGATGAAGACCTTTGGTTTTATGTGGAAGAGGAGTAGAAAGAGTCTACAAATACCGTGGCTATTATTGACTCAAAAAAGTTGACTTCTCAATAATTTCTTGAGCAGATTCCTGGAAGCTGAGTGGTTGAAGTCAATGAAACAAATTGACATGTACAATAAACTATCATTTATGTGAAAGAAGATGGTACCTTGTATGCTCCTTCCTGGTTCTTTCAATGATTTGAGATTCTCCTTCTGCGTTCAGATAAATCTCCCAAGGCCAAGCAATTATCAACAAAGGAACACAGATGAGTACCCAATCTAGTTCCAGCAGTGTCCAAAATGGAGAAACCATATCTGAATATTATAGCATAAGCATCAATGATATAGAGGCAGACGCTGAGTGGATAGCCTCACTGCAAGGCAAAATCAACTATACGCCGAAGCTGCTGAGCAAGTCAGCAGGCAAGAGTGCCTGTTGCATCTTCAGAGTCCCCCAGAGCCTGGTGGAGATCAACAAGAAGGCCTACCATCCCCACATAGTCTCCATCGGCCCCTTCCACCATGGCAGCCCACACCTCAACATCATCCAAGAGCACAAGGGCCGGTTCCTCGGTGCCCTCCTCTCCAGAACACAGGCTCGTGGCGTTGGCCTCAACGAGTTCTACAAAGCCATAGCGCCAATGGAGGAAAAGATAAGGGACTGCTACTCAGAGACCATACAATTCAGCAGCAAAGACCTTATCGAGATGATGGTGCTTGATGGGTGTTTCATCATTGAGGTGTTCTGCATAGTTGGGAGGGTGGTGCTTACTGATCATCATGATCCACTCTTCAAGCTTCCGTGGGTTTTCTCTTTTCTCATCAGGGACCTTCTCAGGTTAGAGAACCAGATTCCTTACTTTGTCCTCAGAACTCTTTTTGACATGTCGATGGTGGCTTCTGGCAAAGAGAACACCCATTCCCTGCCCAGCCTCGCCCTCAAGTTCTTCAACCTCATGGTTCAAAGATCCGACAAGATCCTAAAAAAGTATGACAAAGTTGAAGGAAACCATCTGCTCGATTTGTTCCGCTTGAGCTACCTCCCCCTCAATCCTCAACCGGAAGATTCCAAGAAAGGCAATCCATCAATACAGTTGATTCCATCAGCCAAGAAGCTTCACCTAGCGGGAGTGAAATTCAAGACTCGCAAGAGCGACAGCTTCTTGGCCATAACGTTCAATAACGGGGTGCTGGAGATTCCAACGCTGACACTGGACGATTTCACCAGCTCCGTGTTCATGAACTTTGTGGCGTTCGAGCAATGCTCCAGCCACTGCTCCAACCACATCACGACCTATGTCACCTTCATGGGCTGCCTCATAAACACCCCCGGGGACGCTGGGTTTCTGTGCGACCAGAAAGTGGTGGAGAACTATTATGGGACCGAGGAGGAAATGGCGCGATTCTTCAACAATGTGCGCAAGGATGTGGTGTTTGACATCAGGAGGACGTACCTGGAGAAGCAGTTCAAAGATGTTTATGAGTATTCGAGGAACAGTTGGCATGTTCGATGGGCTGGATTCAAGCACACTTACTTTGACACTCCATGGTCTTTCGTGTCCGCCTTGGCAGCTATTGTGCTGCTGCTTCTCACCATGATTCAGGCCTTCTTTGCTGCCTATGCATATGTCCATCCTCCAAAATAGTCGTCTAAGTTGATGCTCTGTGTCATGTGTTTTGCATAGTTGCAATGTAAAAAATGTAATTTTGAAAGTGTTCTGTACAAATTTACAAGTTTGATAAACCCATGATGAATCAATAGTAAAAAGAGTTACGTATATAAAACCCTTGGCACGAGGTTGTCTGGTGAATGCATCAGTGAGTCAAAATTTACCCTGAGAAGGTAAATTCCGATTCGAAGCTAGGTTAATTCCAATGCCAAGAGGTGGGATTGGTAATCTAGACATAGGTCATTGAGTCAAAATTGATCCCGAGTAGGTAAATTCAGATTTGAGGCTAAGTTATTCTAAATTTCTAATGCCAAGAGGTGGGATTGGTAATCCAAACACAGGTCATTGAATTATCGCATGATTGATCAATTTAGGTTTCATAAAAAAATGTAATTTTGAAAGAAGTGTTTTGTATAAATTTACAAGTTTGACAAACCCATGCTCAGTCAATAGTGAAAAGAGTACATATATAAAAGCTTGATGCATAAAATTCTCTCTTTTCTGAGAACTTTTGTCTTTGGGGACTTATCACAAACAGTTGGTGGGCAAGGAGATAAATATGGTTTTCAAGCCTGGAGAGAGGTATAAGCAATCAATACTGAATTCAAATAAGTGTAATTGAATCCAAGAAAATGCCAACTCACCGTTCATGTTGATTCTCGGAGGAGCTATTTATGTCGTGCTGAAATTTAGAATACGAGAGAAGAAAATGATGAAACATTTATTTTCTTTTCTTTGAAAAAAAATTTGGTGCGAATGTGGGAAAATTAAATATTTACGGGCTTGGCCCATATAGTCTTTATATTTTCTAATAAAATAAAGTTTCACATTTTGGCGAACAAGAAGAAAGAGGAGCGACTGCAAAAAAAAAAACGGAAGGCACCAAACTGATCCTCTTTCTCCTTCAAAATCAAAATCCTAGGGTTTAATGGCTTTGTCAACGATTCAGATCGAAACTCTTTGCAGTTCCGCATTATCGAAGAATTTGAACTCTCGAATCTCTTCCTCTTCTGTTCCTCTCTTTGGGCAGATCCGATCAACGCCATTGTTGAAGCTGCAAAGGACGACGAAGCTCCACTGTCGCGCAATGGGGAAGAAGCAGCTTGCTGCCGATGAAGATGAAGCATCAGCTCAGGTATGTATCGTTTTAGTCTTGTTTCGTATCATTTATGTTCTTTCTTTAACATAATCATCGACACGCTCTTCGAGTTTGAAACTGGAATTCAAATATCTAATAGGATAGTTTCAGGTTGAATCATTGTTAGACAGTGTAAAATGGGACGAGAAAGGTTTGGCCGTGGCAATCATATGTGTTTTTTCTTATATGTTATTTTCAATTTCAGGTCGAATCATTGTTAGAGAGTGTAAAATGGGACGAGAAAGGCTTGGCCGTGGGAATAGCCCAAAATGTTGATACAGGAGCCATCATGATGCAAGGCTTCGTCAACAGGGAGGCTCTGGCCAAAACCATTTCCTCTCGAAAGGCCACCTTCTACAGTCGCCCGCGCTCAACATTATGGACCAAAGGAGACACGTCAAACAATTTCATCAATGTGCATGACATCTTTCTTGACTGTGACAGAGATTCTGTATGTTCATGCAAATTTTTACTAAATTATTCGATTCCCTTATCATTTGTGCTAAATGAAACTCACAACTGTTTATTTCTCAGATAATTTACCTTGGAAAGCCTGATGGGCCTATCTGCCACACAGGATCTGAAACTTGCTACTTTTCGTCGGTATATGATGAATTGAATCAGGTTACTTTTGAATTATAGCACGACTTTGAATTTCACACACTGATTAGCTTGTTTTTGTTGATGAAATATATTTTTACTGTGGCAGGTTGAGGGGAATAGGTTGAGTTTGACGACTCTGTACTCTTTAGAATCTACGATCCACCAGCGTAAAGCGGAATTAGATGCACCGCAAAATGGGAAACCCTCTTGGACTAAACGTCTGTTAACTGACGATGCCTTGTTGTGCTCTAAAATCAGGTAACGACGGCTAAATTGTGTATTGATCGTGTTGAGATTGATTGTTGACAAATGCAATCTTAACATCCTTGTATCACACACATTGTATATAAAATTGTTTTCAAATTTGCAGGGAAGAGGCGGATGAGTTGTGTCGGACGCTTGAGGAGAACGAGGATAAGTCGCGTGCTGCCTCGGAAATGGCAGATGTTCTCTACCATTCGATGGTTCTACTTGCGGTCAAAGGTGTGAAGGTGGAAGAGGTTCTGCAAGTTCTCCGACAGAGATTCTCAAAGTCGGGTATTGAGGAGAAAAGTGGTCGCAAGTCACAAGGTTAGGGCATTCTCGGAAAGCTGTATGCATCATTGTGATAGCATGTAATTGTATGAGTACTGGCAGGGGGTTTCACTGCTGCCGAACTATACGCCATAAAACTTGGGCTGAATACATGTTTTGTGCCACTCATTTTTGGTAAACCAAACTCAAATTGTGAATTAGTCTTTTTGTCTGCAATTTGTTTTCTTGAATTGTTATGTTCATTCTTATTTTTCCAACATCACAATTTGCATTCATTTTCCAATGATAATTATGGGTTTGATTCGATTCGAATGAAGTCTGAACAAGAAAGCCCATGAAAGGCATTCCCCATATAGAAACCGAGGAGAATCTTCACCGTTGGGCTTATGTGATGTGTCTTACCCGAACATCCCAACTTCAGGAATGGACTTTTCTGATAGAAATAGCTCCTCTTCATTGCATACCAGAAGCTCTGCAAACTCACAAGTGTCGCCATTGGGTAAGTCTCTCTTTCAATTGATTCCTTAAGTATCTGGTGAAAAAAGATATGAACTTTAGGGTATAAACTGAGAGATTCGGTACTTGATTGGTGTAGATGAGATTTCTTCGAGTAATTGGAAAATGGGTTAGAATGGGCAGAGTCCGGAAAACCCAGTGTTGAAGAAATTCAGTTCACCAACCAGATCTGCCTGTTCAAAGATTATTGCTCCAAAGAAGAAAATATTGGCGGAAAGGAAAGAAAATTTTGACCCTAAAGTGACATTTGCAAATTCTGATGAAGAAGAGCAAAATGGGTTTTCAGCAGATTCTTCTTCACAGCTTTATGTCCCTTTAATAAATTACCTATCCCCAAGGCCAAAGTTCCTCCGGTACAAGCCAAATAGGCGGCGCCAGATCCTCCTAAACCTTGATCCCCAGCTGACTGTTGGTGAGGAGGCTTCTTCCCAAACACCTGCTCTGCAAGCAGTTTGGGATATGAAAGATGGGTTTGAGAGGATACATGAAATGATGAGCGAGGCTGTGAAGAATCTTGAAGGTTCTGGTCCTTTATTGGATGGTGGGTTTGAGGTAGGAGAGATGGTTGGTGTTGGAGATACTGATGAGTTGTTTGTCAGTGAAGCTGAAATGGTTGTTGAAGATGAAGAAAAAAGAGCATTTCACAGTTTAAGCGATGTGGTCAAAGAGGAAGAAACACTGTTAGAGGTATAGATGTTTCTTCTGAGAATGAAGAAGCAAATGCGAGTGAAGAGATCCTAAATTGTTGTGAGGATCAAATGTCTAATAATCTGGATCATGGTGATGGCATGACATCTGATGCTCTGATTGTTTCTGGGACAGAAGTTGAGGCTGTAGTGATGAAAGAAGCTGAAGATGGAGAAGAAATGGTTTTGTTTGGTATTGAAGTGGGTAAGATAAAGGAAGTATATTTCTCACAATTCTGATAGGAGCAGCCATTGGATTATGCACAATTGTGGCAACTCTGGTAATGGGTTCTTTTCATCTGAACAACAAGAGAAGAGCATATACAGGAAAAGATGCTTGTTGTACTTTGATCACCAACCATTGTTCTTCTTCAGAAGAATAATGCTGGTCTGGTAAGAGTTCCAATGGAGGAAGAGCAAACCTGTGAACTTGGTTTGTGGTGGGCAGCAATAGCAATAGTGTTTCCATAAAGAGCTGTGGGACAAAACCACAAGGATTGGGATTGAAGAAGAAATTGGTTCGGAGAACAACACAAGCAGCAGCAACTATTCAAGCAACAACAACACTTCACTAACAGTCACAGCTGAGAAGAAAAAGAAGATTGAGAGTGGGACAAAAATTGAGAAGGTGGAGGTGGTGGTGACAACTTCGGTGAGAAGATCAAGTATAATTTGAAGTCGTTCGATCACATCTCCATGATGATGGCGTTCTGTTCTATTTGGGAAAGGAAATAGTTATTTCTTCTCGTTGCTAGCAATTGCAGGTCGTCGATGTCGTTCAAGGGAGGAAGGCGTGGAGGAGGCAGGAATTTCGTTGCACCATAGTCTTTTGTTCTTTTTCCGGTATGATTTAAATTCAATTACTACCATTTTCTTCTTACTTTGGACCTCATAGCACTGTGTTCGTTGCTTGATTTTATGTATGTGATTACAATTATGACTTATGAATGTCTATCGCTCTTTTTATGGAGATTATGATGTTCTCCCATCCATATAATCTTCATTTACCCTGATTGTTATGCTTATGCATGCTGTTTCTGACATATTTTTCATAGTTATTTGATGATTAGCCTTGTAAGTTGTATATTCTATGGTAGGGTATTTTTTGTTCTTCATCATCATAACCAAGGATAATGGTTAGGTAGGGTTAGAATGAGTCCAGAAAACCCAGTGTTGAAGAAATTCAGTTCACCAACCAGATCTGCCTGTTCAAAGGTTATTGCTCCAAGGAAGAAAATATTGGCGGAAAGGAATAGTTTTATCTACCCTACAGTGACATTTGCAAATTCTGATGAAGAAGAGCAAAGTGGGTTTTCAGCATATTCTTCTTCACAGCCTTATGTCCCTTTTGCAAATTACACATCCCCAAGGCCAAAGTTCCTCCGGTACAAGCCAAATAGGCGGCGTCAGATCCTCCTAAACCTTGATCCCCAGCTGACTGCTGGTGAGGTGGCTTCTTCCCAAACACCTGCTCTGCAAGCAGTTTGGGATATGAAAGATGGGTTTGAGAGGATACATGAAATGATGAGTGAGGCTGTGAAGAATCTTTAAGGTTCTGGTCCTTTATTGGATGGTGGGTTTGAGGTAGGAGAGATGGTTGGAGTTGGGGATACTGATATGTGTTTGTCAGTGAAGCTGAAATGGTTGTTGAAGATGAAGAAAAAAGAGCATTTCACAGATTAGGCGATGTGGTCAAAGAGGAAGAAGACATTGTTGGCGGTGTAGATGTTTCTTCTGAGAATGAAGAATCAAATGTGGGTGAAGAGATCCTAAATTGTTGTGAGCATCAAATGTCTAATAATCTGGAATCTGGATCATGGTGATGGCATGGCATCTGATGCTTTGAATGTTTCTGGGACAGAAGTTGAGGCTGTAGTGATGAAAGAAGCTGAAGGTGGAGAAGAAAATGGTTTTGTTTGATATTGCAGTGGGTAAGATAAATGAAACATCTTTCTCATCAATTCTGATAGGAGCAGCCATTGGATTATGCACAATTGTGACATCTCTAGTAATGGGTTCTCTTCATCTGAACAACAAGAGAAAGAGCAGATACAGGAAAAGATGCTTCTTCTACTTTGATCACCAACCATTCTTCTTGTTCAGAAGAAAAATGCAGGTGTGGTAATAGAGGAAGAACAAATTGGTGAACTTGGTTCTTTGGTAATGGAGGAAGAACAAATCGGTGAAATTGGTTCTTGCCAGAATGTTTCAGAATCAACGAAAAAGGATGACTTGAATCATGAGATGAAGGCACCAAGAATCGAGATGCTGAGTGAGTTTGTGGTGAGCAGCAATAGCAAGAGTGTTTCCATGAAGAGCTGTGGGACAAAAACCATAAAGGATTTGGATTGAAGAAGAAGGTGGTTCAGAGAAGAACACAAAGCAGCAGCAACTATTCAAGCAACAACAACACTTCACTCACAGTCACGGCTGAGAAGAAAAAGAAGAAGAGGAGTGAGAGTGGGAAAGAAAATGAGAAGGTGGAGGTGGTGGTGACAACTTCGGTGAGAAGATCAAGAAGAATTCGAAGTCGTTCGATCACATCTCCATGATGAAGGCGTTCTGTTCTATTTGGGAAAGGAAATAGTTATTTCTTCTCGTTGCTAGCAATTGCAGGTCGTTGATGTCGTTCAGGGGAGGAAGGTGTGGAGGAGGTCGTGGTTGGGGTCGCATCGGAGCAGGAATTTCGTTGCACAAATGCCTTTTGTTCTTTTTTCCGTACGATCTAAATTCAATTACTACCATTTTCTTCTTACTCTGGACCTTATAACACTGTATTCATTGCTGATTTTGTGTATGTGATTACAATAATGACTTGTGACTGTCTATGGCTCTTTTTCTGGAGATTATGATGTTTCTCCCATCCATATAATCTTCATTAACGTCATTTTTAGTGTTGTTTTGGCATTGAGTTAAGGATGCTTTGTAAGAAGTTGTTGGGAACTAACACACTTTTGTGAAACCTGATTGCATCAATATAGTTTGTTGGTCTTTACTATATCTTCATTATTTTGTGTTTCTATGATTTTGATATAACTGAAGGTCAAAGCAGACCCTGTAAATATATAAATTTGTAGTGTATAGTACACAAATGTTTTTGGAGGCTGCTTTACTTTGCATTGCTCTATTTAAAAGTTTTCATTGCGCAACTTGTAGGAAACCGAGTTGCCGGATACCGAAGCTGTGAAAGAGGAAAAGGCATTAGTATCGATGAGTTTCAACTTTTGGAAATCCTCTGCATATTACCTTGAGGAGAAGTCAACCAACGGTAAGATTTGAACTACTTGAGTAACCCTTTTTCGTTTTTATTTTCTCAACAAAGTCAAATCGTAAAGAAAACTGGTATTGCTCTGATACATAGTACATACTGAACCTGACTGATATAGAACAGATTACAGAAAGATAGGTCCTAAGACTAGATCTGGGGTATGCATGTTTCATTTTTTATGCCATTGATCAACTCGACTGGAACTAGATAAGATTAATTTGAAAAGTAAGAAATTTGCACTGTGTTAAATGATGATAATTGTTATGCTTATGCATGATGTTTTTAACATATTTGCCATAGTTATGTGATTAGCCTTGTAAGTTGTATATTCTATGGTAGGGTATTTTTTGTTTTTCATCATCATAACCAAGGATAATGGGATGGGAAAAGGGACAGATACTTTATATAAAGTATGAAGTCATTGATTCCAATAAAAAAACATGGCATGCTTTGGTTCTATCTTATGATTAATATTTTGTTACAAGGTTAAGTTGCAAAATGTTAGGTTTAGATTATGGTGACAAATTTATTGACTGTGTGACTGTCAGATGGTCAAATGAATAGCCCAAAAAGAGGACAACATCACAACTTGTACCAAATTCTACAACTTACATGGAGAGGTCGACCCACGGTGGGGTAGAGACCCCAACATGGAGGTTGAGCCCGAATTGGCCGTGACTAAGTGAATCGCGAAGAGCATTGGACCATCAGCCCCATTGTTGGACCAATGGCCATGACTGAACGTCGTTGCATCAGAGAATAGATCGAACCTTCTTTTATATTAGGGTACAAGGGAAAGTAATTGAAAATTTATCGTCAATAACCAAAAGTAAAAACACGGAATTGTCGATTTAAACTCTGAGGTTTATCTCGATAGGAGGAGTTTGACTTCTTCCGAAAATTTTTAGGACCAACTCACAACCCCAGGAAAATGCAATATGCAATGCACATGAACCATCAGAACTACAACTAAACACGAAATACCATTTCCAATAAATTTTTCTCCAAAATCACCATCAAACCAAAAGTATCCAAACCAAATCTTGCACAACATGCTTAGAGAACCAAAAAATTTACCCATCATCTGATATAGCTTCTACCAATTTTTCCTAGCTTTTCATGCTCGTAAAGTAAGAGATCAATTTACTTAGTTTTTCTTTATATCCGTGCAAGAAATTTTCGTATTCGACCAAGTTTAGGGGCTTTGAGATTTTGCCTTTTTAATGATTTTTCAGGTTTCAAGTGCAAGGGTTTCTTGCCGGTGCCCCGCCACCCTTACACTCAATCCAACCCTTTTGATTTGTAGGCCAGTCTTTCACCTTTTACCTCAGCACATCAACCAATTTTACCATGCGAGGAATCGAAGCAAAGTACTAGATTTTTACTATATCACCCTTATTCACAAGATCCAACATTCAAATATCCACCTTCATTCTCAAACCTGGGGAAACTTATGGGTCTAAAGCATGCTATCAAAGTAGGTCTCGCAATCAAAATATTGCAATTCAAGCTAAAGTTTGAAGTTAGATATGATTTGAGGCTGTTGAGATATGTAATGTTTAAATTCTGATTATATAACTCATCTGCATGACTATATATATATGAGCAATGCGTATTCTAATATAATCAAGAAAGTTCATTATATTACAAAACAACCTTCTTTCTTTTTCTTTTTTCTCTGCATAGCTCTAGTTCCTTCTAGTTCCTCTTCTCCTATACTTCCTAATCCCTCAATTACCCACAATCTACCTATTAAACTTACATGTCCCTGCACTTGTGTTGCGTGGAAAATTCAATTTCTTCTTCTCTTAAATTACAACGAAATGACATGCCTCATCAATGACACTGACCCATAACCTTATATTGAAATAGTTTCTTTCACATACCCAATCCATATATCCTTCGTAGCATACACGAGCCCCCTCTTGCAAATATTACTTCTCACCAATCAAGACCATCTATCATGGGCCCTCCTCCTTCGTCATCAACCCGCTTCTATATTCCTAATACTCAAGGAGGTCATCGACCTTTTAATGCTCGTCGCCACATTGATCCTTGTCAAATATGTGGATACAAAAATCATGCCGCAAATACGTGCTGACGCCAGCATTAATTGCGTATATTTTTTACCAAACCTTTACATCTCACCAATTTCCTCAAGTTTCGTGATCGTCTTCATCTTAATTTGAGACAAGGGTTTGAAGGGAGGTGTTGAGATATATACATTGAATTCTAAATAAGTATAGTAGTTATTTTCAATTATTATTATAACATTATATCTATTCATGTAATGTCAAACACAAACAAATGATTTAATTATTGACCCTCGACCTTTAATTATTGCATTATTCTAATAACCATTAGTTAACAAGATGTTTGAAATATAGATATGATGTTTACATCAATCAAGTCATATATCACACTTGTTTATCTTTTTGGTAAGTCTAGAGGCAAATTTCGGTGCTGTTGGAGGTTTCATACCTCGTGAATCCGAAAAAGCCGCTCCAAGCCTTCTCACAATTGACATGCATTTGAGCTTGTTTCTATTACCTCATGTTGATTTGAATCCAAAAACTCTTGCAGAGGAACTTTAAAAAATTTTAAAACTTTAGGTTTCACCGTCCTTGGCAACGAAGAAGATCTCTTAGCCCAAATCCAACTTGTGAACGAGGAAGATGCTCGTAACCATGATATGGCTTCTTTGACTACAACTTAGTAATGCTCTTTGCATCCTTTTCTTGTTTTATCTATTGTCTTGCATTTCTCTATCTATTTTGAGATTTCATCTCTCTTTTCAGGATCTCCATCTTCTCATCAATAAATTCTCTTATTGTTGATCAAAAAAACATGATGTTTGAAATATAGATATGATGCTTATATCAATTGGGACGTCATATTACTACTTGATTATTAAGTTTAGCTAAACAAAACAATGAACATTATATTAGTCACATGCTAAATCCTTAGTCCTCCTTTTCAATATGATAACACAATTTACATGAAAAAGAAGAATACTTAGTCGTCGTCCTTTTCAATACGATAACATGAAGCAATACCTTGAAGCCGTTGACTCAAGTATGGAAAACGAAAGTAGAAATCAGAACCACAGACATGAATGCGACAAAGGGGACAAGAGTGAGCCATGTTGATCCACTGGACGATGCAGTGAAGGTGGAAGTAATGAGAGCATTCCAACTGAATAGCCATGCCTCCCACCGGCAGTTCGTCCCAGCAAATCGCACACTCGCAGCAACAAGCCGGCGACACCACGATCGGCTTCTCTCCTGGCCGCAACCACCCCACCTTCCTGTAGGTGTCTCCTCCCACAAAATAGTAGAATTCCAGTCCTTCCACCGTATTTTCCGGGTCGAAACACGGGCTATGTCGCAACCCCTCCCTGTAGATGTAGAAGTGGATGTTTCTGGATCCGAATTCGGGCGTTTTCGCGTTAATCTCCGAGCACAAGTCGCCGATTCCCGAACAGAATCTGTCGGCGCAGAGATCCCTGTTCTGCTTGGACAATCCGTGGCCCATGTAAAACCAGAACCAACCCTTGATCCTTGTGGAGATGTCTTCGGGTTTGGCGACACACACCTGATCGCGAATCGCGATCATCTTGATGTTGTTTTCATCGTCGACTCGGTCGAAGTATAAGAATCGAGCACCTATGAGAGGGAGAGGGTCCTCCCCGTGAGAACGGCGGGCGAGTTTGTGCGGGAGGAGATGGCTCTGGCCGTCGCTCATTGCCTCCAGCGCAGTGAATCTGAAGCATAGTCCTCCTTCCAGCTTCACTTCCGCCGTGAATTTGAATTCGAGTTCTTCCAACGTATCTCCTTCCGCCATTCTCTGTGACCTAGATTATTGGCAACGTGGATATTCTTGTGGAGATAAAAGGGGATTATTTAATATATCCCAAAAGTAAGGTGCGAACCAGGATTCCTAATTCAAGCTGTACTTGTAGTATGTAATCTGCTGTCAAGATATTAAAATTAATAATATTTTATTTCTATATTTGAGAGACGTTGTCTATCCCGGACTGAATATTATATCACCCAATTATAAACACAAACAACATCCCATGTATTGTCAATGACATTCCATTATAGTCCGCTAGGGTTTCATTTTATTTACGTTAGTTTTTAGGTGAAAAGGACATAAATACCCTTAGCTATTCATTTAAGACACGTAATTGAGTAAAAACCAAGTGCAAACTTAAGAACCCTTAAGAATGAAAAACGAAATCTTATGATATGCCGCATGATAAATAATGTCTACATGCAGAAACAAAATAAAATAAAGATACTTATTGATCGTGAAGTCAACCAAGGCTGTGGTGGACGATCTCAAATCCTTCGTAGTCGCCGTCTAAGTTAATGCTATGCCGTACAAAGTTGCAATTATGGGTGTCAGTAAGCCTAATTTTGTCCGGTTTGGCTCGGAAAATATTTAAACATAAATTTAGCTCAACTCTACATTGATTCATTCAATTTTTTGTTGGTTTTCCTTTTTTATTATGGTATATTACAAAAGGTGGTGTACTATTTCAATTTTGCAAAAAATGGTTGCATGCTTTTGTTTTTGCAAAAAGTGGATATGGACTTACAATTTTTTACGAGCTTGAGAGGTTCACCTGGCAGGAGACCCTGAGAGGCCAAACAAAGAAAGAATTAATGCCAGAGAAAAAGAAAACAATGTGGATCAATACTTAATAATTCAAAGCTATGTTTCAGCTTACAATGCTGAAGCATGCCAAAACCCTTGGAACGCCCTAACTTGGACCATCAATGCCAGGGATAAGATCCATTCTGGGTCCAATCCAGTTGAATGGTCTCAGTCACAATGGTGGATTCAAGACCATTCTCAGCACCCTCAGCTGTAATCCAAGTAATATCAATGAGAAAACAATTTAGTATGATATAACTCAAAACAACCCTATCAAGGATTCAACAGAATATTGCTTACCATAAATAAGCCTCCCAATCAATTGCTTGGCACAGGCGTAAGACCACCTTTGCTTCTCAAGAGAACCAAAAATGCAGAGGGGGAGTATCTTCTTTAGAATATAGTAAGGGGGCTCCTATCACAGGAAATAAACAAACCACAAGCTATTACTGTTAAATGAAGTCAGCCTGTTAGCCACAATTGTAAAAGAAGGCCATCATTATTCTTCTATATCAACCTAAATACAGGGTTTCATGTGGTTGCGCCAAGGTGATGCTAGAATTTTGAATAGAAACATAAATCTGACTTGTAACGCATAAATAATGATCCACATAATAAACTTATTGAAATATAATGTCCTGATAATATTTCTTCTTTCAAAATATAGTAAGCAGGATCCTATCACAACATAGCACAGAAAACAACTAAGAAAACCCACAACAATCAGCCACTTAAAGACAGTACATAATAAACAAACCCCCAAGCTATTACTGTTAAATGAAGTCAACCTGTCCTGTTAACCACAATCATAAGGTCGTCATTTTTCATCTATATCAACCTAGATACAAGGTTTCAAATGGAACAAAGTGATAATAGAAGTTCGAATAGAAACACAAATCTGACTTGTGATGCATGCATAATGATCCAACCCAAGATAGCACACACACACATAATAAACCTATTGAAATATTATGTCCCTTGAATATTGGTTGTAGATGAAAACACAACATCTGCTAACAGAAATTGCTTTCTCAAAAAAAAACATATGCAGAAGGTTGAGAATGAATTTTATAGCCTCATATTTGATCATAGCAAGTAAGCAATCTTGTCTTAAGTTCAAAACAGCTGGAAGTTAGGAAGCATTTTATTACTGAAACAGGTTACTTCTTTTCTCCTCTCTCCCCCAAAAAACTCTCTCAATAAACCTAGGGTTTGGGAGCTCTCTCTTTGTCGGCGGCAGAGCCGCCAGTCTCCTGCGAAGCTCCCTGGCGACATCCTTACTTATTCATCGGTGCCAATTTTGTTCAGGTGGAAGGTTTTTGTGGAGAGGCTGCGAGATGAAGCTCGGAGAGGGAAGCGCTGTTCACCTGCGACTCTCCCGGTGCTGGCCGGAGTTAGGGTTAGGGTTCCAACCTGGAATGCACAGAAAGCCCCAAAAACTTGACAGATCGATGATAATTAAAATGCGGGAAATCATCAATGGAATATACAGTACCAAGTTGTTTGTTGATGATGGTCATGTCTGGAATCCTCTTATCACCATCATCGTATCCTTCCCCGTAAAACTCCTTAGCGCTTACATCAATTGTAGGCTTCTCCAAAGTAGGTTCTCCACTAACTTTCGCATACAACTATAGAGGAAGAACAATATTTCTCAGTTTGAAAAGATAAATGTCAAACCAACAATACAAATAGTGCAAGAGGGATGTATATGTGAATGAATACGTATCATGGAATATAAGTTCTCACCTGAGTCATCATCTCCGCGAGATGCCTGACTGTAACTCCATTGTTAGGATTGCCAACATTGAAGATGACCATTGGCTATTGCAGGATTTTCCTACAGAAAACAACAAATCACTCAGACATTTCATTCTTCATGTAAATAATAGAAACAATAACTATAAGTGTGATCATTATTGACACATACAATCATCAGCGGAACAGCTTCAATAGCATCCTTTATATAAACAAAGGTTCTCTGGGATTCGCCACCATCTACAAGCTTGAGAGGTTCACCTCGTAGGAGACCCTGAGAGGCCAAAGAAAGAAAGAATTAATGCCGGAGGAAAAGAAAACAATGCACATCAATACTTAATAATTCAAAGCTATGCTGCAGCTTACATTGCTGAAGCATGCCAAAACCCTTGGAACGCCCTCACTTGGTCCATCAATGCCAGGGATAAAATCCATTCTGGGTCCAATCCAGTTGAATGGTCTCACAATGGTGAACTCAAGACCATTCTCGGCACCCTCAGCTGTAATGCG
>JAYMTP010000843.1:0-28546 GCA_036897365.1 Geranium brycei | reverse complement strand
TATATTAATCCTCCATCAAGAATATGAGAAAGTTTTACGGGTAAATAGAGAAATGGTGTAATTTTTAAAAAATAAATAATAATCACCTATCATCATCAATAACCAAGACATTTTCATCTTAAAGAAATGAATGGTCATTGTTAATGTCAATATATGGAACTTGATTAATTTACACGTTTTGTTTATACTGATATTTGTTTTTGTGCACCGCCTAATAAATATATTACAAGTGACACCCCTCTCCTCTTGTAATTCATTTCATACGTACAAACACTGGGCATAGCGATGATTTCAAAGAACATGTCGATCGAACATGGCGCCACCAGTAGCATTAACATTAATTGGTCCCATAAACCCATAGCTCTACTCCAAAAACTCTCCGCCTATGTATATATAATAAAGTTGATCACAGCTCAATAGTCATAATAATAATATTACCAAATGGACACGAACACGAGCTTCCCAAGCATCGATCGTTGCGCGTCCATCGTGCGCGAAAAGGACACGGTGCTACGAGGGCAGAGCTCGTTCCCGTACTTCGCCCTCGTGGCATTCGAGGTCGGGGGCGTGGTGAGGCTTCTCGCCCTGCTCCTGGCCTCTCCAATCGCCGGAGTCCTCTACTACTTCATCTCGGAGTCGGCGGGCATCAGCCTGCTCGTGTTCGTGACGTTCGCGGGGATGAGGACGTCGGACATAGCGTCGGTGGCGCGTGCGGTGCTGCCCAAGTTCTACGCGGGTGACCTGCACTCGGAGTCGTGGCGCGTGTTCTCGTCGTGCGGGAAGAGGTGCGTGCTCACGGCGAATCCGAGGATCATGGTGGAGCCGTTTCTGAGGGAGTACTTGGGAGCGGACTTGGTGCTGGGGACGGAGATAGGGTCGTGGAGAGGGAGGGCAACTGGGCTTGTCAAGAGCCCGGGAGTGTGTGTTGGAAACAACAAGGCTGTTGCCCTCACCAAAGCTTTTCAGGGAACCGCCCAACCCGATATTGGCCTCGGCGATCGCAAGACGGACTATCCATTCTTGAATTTATGCAAGGTAATTTCATGAACTAGCTACCACCTTTTGAAAAATATACAAAAAGAATATTTTTGCAAGTCATGGGCTTGTACTCGTGGTGTTCGTGAGGTACTTCTGTATTGCCCCCTAATACCATTTTAGATGATCAACTGATAGTTGAATGACCGATTATAATTTGATACCTAGACTTGACATTGTTATATATCTTTCAATATGAGAAGCTTGCACTAACTTTTAGATTACATGGTATAAATTGTATTGTTGTTGTATATGAGTTGAATTACTATGACATGATATAATACATGTTTATAAAATTTCAAATAAAAGTTTGCATAGTGAATTTGAAAAGCATCACTAATTCAATTATTGATGCATGTATTTTATGATCAGGAGAGTTACATAGTTCCGGCAAAGCCGAATGTGGAAGCTGTAGGGCATGACAAACTACCAAAGCCGATAGTGTTTCACGACGGGCGTCTGGTCCAAAAGCCAACTCCCCTGACCGCACTCTTCATCATCCTGTGGATTCCCGTGGGCTTCGTGTTGGCCTGCCTCCGCATGGCCGCCGGCACCCTCCTCCCCATGCACCTGGTCTACCCTGCCATGTGGGCCCTGGGCGTCCGCATCCACATCAAGGGCTCCCCTCCTCCCCCTCCCTCCCGTTCCAAGGGCCAGTCCGGCGTCCTGTTCGTGTGCACCCACCGCACCCTCCTCGACCCCATCATGCTCTCCATCGCCCTGCGCCGCCCCATCCCCTCCGTCACCTACTCCCTCTCCCGCCTCTCCGAGCTCGTCTCCCCCATCAAGCTCGCCTGCCTCTCCCGCCACCGCCCCTCCGACGCCTCCTTGATCAAGGCCCTCCTCCAGGAGGGCGACCTCGTCATATGCCCCGAGGGCACCACCTGCCGCGAGCCCTTCCTCCTCCGCTTCTCCGCCCTCTTTGCGGAGCTCACCGACGAGCTCATGCCGGTGGCCATGTCCTGCCGGATGAGCATGTTCCACGGGACCACCGCCAGGGGGTGGAAGGGGATGGACCCCTACTACTTCTTCATGAACCCAAGCCCCGTCTACAATGTCACCTTCTTGAGCAAGCTGCCCCGCGAGCTCACCTGCGGGGGCGGCGCCAAATCCAGCCATGAGGTTGCCAATTACATACAGAGGATGTTGGCCGCCAGCTTGTCCTACGAGTGCACTAGCTTCACCAGGAAGGACAAATACAGAGTTCTCGCCGGGAACGATGGTACGGTGGCTTCCACCAGACAACATCTATAGAAAATTTTAATTATAAAAGAATTTCATAGCATTCTTCTCTCGCCTTGTTACGATATATATATGTTTTTATGGCGGGCTTAATGTTTCGATTTGGTGTCTTTAATGAAACATACTTGAATAATGATTAGTTTTTACTCATTAATAACTTACTACTATCTGTAGCATTTGATACGGTTTGACATGATGCTGGAAAGGGAAAAATAACCAACAGTAAGTGTCTGCTACGAACGGTGCGCCACCCGTAATATGCAACTAACGCATTGCATTAACAAGCTAGAAGCTACGGGCAGCGGACATCGGTGGGCATTAACAAGCTATAGGCAGCGGACTTCAAATTGAAAATTTGAAAGGCGAACAGAGATAATTCAATAATTCCGCACTAAAACTAACATTATTTACCTAGAAGAAAACGGAATACAATAAAGTGACCTCTCATAGACAAATTGAAACCAAGTATAATTATCTAAGATTACCCTTATTTTAAAATACACATTTTTATAATAAAAATATTTTAAAATACAAGTGTTAATAAAAATAATATTGTTGGGGACAGAACGGAAAAGTAAGAAAATTAGCAGAGACAGGGATAGAGCAAACACTCCTTCGAACGAATAGCATAGAAGAGTACAAAATCTCAAACCGATCTTCCATCTTTCTCATGCAACAGATTAGATATATGTACACATATACTCGCAAAACTGGGTATTCTCACATATTTCTATTGAGGAGAAGACTAGGGTTTACATGGCAATTTGTTAACTCTCTTTTTCATTCATCAACATGGTACATATCTATAATGGCCTCTATCAACCAGGAACAAATTGTAATTCATGAAGAAACTGAACATCAGGAGAAGGTTCAAGACATGAAATAGCCATATCTTTCCTTCCCCAACAAGTAATTAAGAAATAAAAAAGGAAAAAACTGAGCCCCATTGTTCAACAACTATACTTTGTCCTATGGAATACATCAAAACATTGGCTGACCTCTTTCTTCTCAGCAGCTTCAGTGTACCATGATTGCCATGCCTCCATGTAATGCGCAAATAGGCCGCTCAGAACTGCCACACCATTAACAAAACCCATCTTCTGTCATTTAGTTGCTGCAGCAGTTATATGTAAAGTATCATATAAGTGAACGTCGTATTAAAATTGAATGAAAAAATCCGGAGGCAACAGAAGACAATACCATTCAGCTACATTATTAAACCGGATAAGCTAATAATTCTACAATCCGAGCATTCAGACATAGGAACAACCAATTATTTGCCATTCTTAATGTCTATTAACAACTCATTGGACTTTCAGTGTTCACAATGAAAGGAAAGGCATATGCTGATAAATCATAATCAATTAAAAGAGGGCAACTCATAAGAAAACTTGGCAGAGAGTTGAAAGTAAATTCTCGTTTTAGTTATGATTCCCATCCACCAAAGACAATATTGTCAAAGCGACTGGATTGTGATTAGACATCTTTCTTGAATAAAACAATTATTAAACGCTCTTACCATCCACAAAGATACAAATTGATAGTGGAAAGTTTGATGCATGAGTTTTATGACAGCTCGCTCACTGCTATATACCATAAAGGCATGCCATTTAGTTATTCAGAATAAATACTAAGAAGATACCATAAAAGGCAGGCCATTTAGTTATTCAGAATCAATTCTAAGATACCTTGATTGTGATACTGAGGACGAAAGGTAGAGGCCAAAGTCTCAAAGTCTTTAGGTTGCCTTTCATTCTTATTTCCTAGCCTCAACACTCCTACAGGGCTGAATGGGCCGAATACGAAACACTTTGGACTATGTTTTAGCTGCTGCTCTTGAACATTTTCCAAACGCTTGTCTTTAGTTTGCGTTAGCAAATTCCCATTCTTATTTGAGTTCTGATCAACTGAAGAATCAATCTTCATTCTCTTCGAATAATTGTTTGTAATATCAGTTCCAAATATTCTCTTCTTCGGTTCATTAGGAAGCAAAGCGGTAAGAGGTTCAGGCTGTAGCACTCCCCTCCATCCTAACCATTTAAATGCCTGTTTCCTACTATCTGGATGATGGCACTGTGAATCAATCAAATAAAGCAAGAATCAGTTGAAACTAATAAACACAACAATGTTAAGGAAAGCTTGTTTGCAATCACTTATATAGATCTTTTCCAACATATGTATTTACCTTCTCAATCAAGTTTATGGAAGATAAAACATTTGCAATGTCATACAACCTTCTAACTTTGGCTGCAAAATAATATTAGTTTGATGTGAGTTCACTTTTCTGCCATAGCAGCAGATTTTGATGTTAAACTTCGATAGAAGGTAAGGTAAGGTAAGGTCAGTTACTTCTCATAGCCGTTGAGTTGTGGGCATAACCCAGCAAAGCCATTGCAACATTTTCAAATGTGATCAAATCCACCTAACGAAAAGTAATAGAAGGGATCAAACAAAATGAAATATAAATGAAAGATTTATCAGGAAAACAATATTGAGAAAATCCGCTCACATCTGAGCAAAGGAAGAGCTTGAGAAAGTTGTCTGTGAGCTGTGCTAGAGATTTCTCTCTTCTGCAGTCTAAGAAGCAGCCAACTTAAAGTTAGTAAAACAGTACATAGCATAAGTGCTCAAAGTCTAGATTTCATACACGCAAACTAATTACATAACAAAAAGGTGGGCCAAAGTACCAGTTCTGGATGTGGAATTTTCTTGGGCTTCAACTTGTGTAGTCATGGAAGACCCTCCATTTTCAGTATCACTAAAATCCTAGTCAAAACAGCAACAGATATAGATTCTAGTAAGTGAATGTTTAGTTTTGGGGAATAAAGGAAAGGAACAGAAGTAATAATAATAATTTGATTTCATGATCCCTGTTGTTTCAAAACATGACAACACAACGGTGGAAAAGAAGAACTAAATAAAAACCAGGTCTGTGAAGAAGTGCTAAATTGCTGAATCCCATAAAATCAAGATTCAAGGTTTAATATCTATAATTCAACGATTCTTAATTTGCTTATCTATCTGCAGCATCGCATGGCCAAACAAATCAACTATTGAAAGAGTTACAAAAAAAAGTTAAGTGCAGTATACCTTTGCAACCGCAGCACAACCAGAGGTGTTAAGCTTTTCCCTGAAACCCACTTCCTAAACAAGGAGCAGACGATCAAATGTCAGAATTGATCACCCTAAAAATTGAAAGGTTAAAAGCCAATAAAAACGAACTGATATACCTGTAAACCCTCTAAAGCCATAGGAATTCCTCCAAAACCCTTCCATGAGTATTGATTCTTTGCTTTTTTTGCTACAACCTGAATAATTCAGAACCTAGTAAGTTCCAACAATTCCTGTTCCTAAAAGGCATTTCCTAAATTAATGAGAAACTAGATAGCACGAGAAATAAGCATAAATAAATACCCCAACGCACTCCAATATATTGACTACATCATACATACGGCGCCGCTCAACTCCTGAAAATTGCCGGAGAAAATAAATTAACTTAATTTATTAAGAAAACCCCAAAATTTCACTATCCTTCAATATTTAACACTTAAATGGATTAACTGATTATCACTTGTGAAACAAAAGAAGAAGGAAGGATTTGGGGAGAAGAAAATAGATCGATGTGTATCAAACCTAATTGCATAGCAGCCTCGTCCAGTTCAATGGGTTCGATTCCATCTCGATCGTATAGTTTCAAAAAACTGATGAGAAAAATCAACAATGAGTAACGCGAATCTGAGAAATTGAAAAATAAAAATTGGTGGTGAAATAGATATGGGGTCGAGTAGTTTACTTGGTGCACAAAACCCCTAGAGACTTTTCCTTGCGGCTGTAGGGATGAAGCTTGGATCCAGACTCTTCCGAATCAACCGGCGACGCCATTTTACGACTTCACTCGTCTTCTTCTTCGGATCTTGATCAGGAAGAAGAACGATCTGATACTGCTATTGCTTTTGCAGGTTGAATCTGTCGGAGAAAGCGTAGAGGAGAGAGAGATTGAGAAATGCCGTTGAGGGAGGAGCGTGCGTGCATTGGCGGGTCAGTGAATTCAAATTAATATGTGAAATTTGGGGTTTGGGAATGTATTTGTAATGTTTAATGCTCGCGGCAATTCAAATTAAGACGTGTAGCGTTGGATGAGCGCTTCTATTTGAATTCACTCATCATGTGCCTACGGCCCTTCTTTCGCCTTCCTGTTCAGGACTTTTTGGTTCAATGCCTAACGGGTCGATAATAGGTGGAGGTGTCTATTTTAACCAAAAATCGACAACTAAACTAAGAACTGTATCGAACTAAACTTGAAAAATTAAAAATTAAAGATTATGGTTAGGTTATGATTTTATTTTATTTTTAAGTGAGTCGATTAATTTTGGTTTGGATATGGTTTATATTATTAGAAACCGTTGGTTAACCGGATAAACCAAACCAGATTACATTTTTCACATATCACACCCAAAGCTATCCACGCATCATTCTTCATTCTCACATACGACTCATTTCAACACTAGACAAAATATCTATGTCTCCACCTATCTACTTCAATTTCATTCCCTAAATCCCTAATACATCGCAAACTAGAGATCGTACCAATTTACAACTAGGAAAGAGTTTATTTTCTCTTTCTAGAATCGTCGTTGCACTGTCTTATTATCGTTATACAAATGTTCTCCTAGTTGATTCAATGAATCCCATCACAATCCACAATCTTCTCTCTATCTTATTCTGTCCATCAGACCACCTCCATCTTCTTTATGAATGTGGATTCGACGAAGAAAGAGATTCTACCTTCATAACCCTCATCGGTAGTTGGCTTGTTTTCGTGTTCACGGGCTCGAATGAAACGAGAAAAGATAAAGTATAATATGAATGGTAAAATAAAATATGAACAAGAAAACATTTAAACCTAAAAACTCAAATGTCAGGCTCATAAAATATGGATGGTTCGGTTTAAACCAAAAATTGACCCACTTTCTAGTTGGTTAAAAACCAGCCATTTAGTTACACTTGATTTTGTTATGGTTTTAGAAATTTTTAAATCAATATTCTCAGTTTGATTCTAGTTTAGACCATTTGGTTCGGTTAACCGACCATGGACAACCATAATAACAGGTAATATGATCATATTCACACTTGCTTATTTATCGGGTACCTGACAAATACGTATATTTTTATACCCGATATCAAACCCGAAATTAAAAAATAAAAACCAATGACTATTTTATAAAAGTATTTTAAGGATAAAAGACAGTAAGTCACACCCAACAATACCCAAAAAACAGATAGTCACCCCATGTTTAAAAGTGGACCTAGCGATTGAAAATTGACACTTAGCACCGATCGTTGAAATTTTGAATGAAATCTGTAAATTTTTTAACTGAAAAGACAAAAATACCCTTGGTCTTACTTCAAATTTTCAAAACATGCCACTCATGTGTTTGGGTGTTTCTCCGACCTCGACCTCTCTAGCACCCTCTCCCCCGCCGTCTCCCACCTCACCTCCGTCGCCAACTCCCTCTCCGGAACTCGCCTTAGAGCTCATCGGAAAATTTCGCAGAAAACAGGGCCGAGCCGAGCAACCAAGAACAAGGAGAAAATGTTGTGAAATCGAGCTCAAATGGGTCTGTAGAAGCCCTCTCCGGAGACTGGGTGTCGAATAATGGCCGGAGAAAGCTAGAGATGGCCGGAGACACGTTCGCCAGAATCTGGGCACGAAACAGAGTAGCTCCGGCGAACGTGCCCAAATTCCGGCGAACGTATTTCTGACTTGTTTTAGTGTTGTGTACACACATATACTTTCTGATTAATTTGCTGACTGTTAATTTTATATTGTTGGGTGTTAGAGTTAATTTAAATATATAGAGAATCCATCCCGTTCCAGGTCTCTGAAACCAAACCCTCTCTTCTCCACCGATCTCAATGGTCGTCGATTACCTCCAGAGCTTCCTGTTGGAAACCCAATTCTTCAACCGCATTGTTCTCGGGAGCATCCTGCCAGAGAGCTTGGGGGTCCCTCTCCCACACCTCCTCCAGACATGTACTTCCTCTCCCCCGCCTTCTGGTCCTTCTACATTTACTACCTGAAGCGCAACGTCTATCTTCCCAACGGTTTTCTTTTTATTTTGTGGATTTTCAGATGGGTTTCTGATTTTGGCCTGATTTTTTTATTTCTCAAGTTGATTGTTGAATTAAATACTAATTATCTGCTGTTTACGGTTCAATTTAATGCTACCTGTTCTTTATGATTGTTGTACTCAAGTGGACTTTGTTTGTGATTTTGCACTTAAACTTGTTTGATAGCCACTGGTTTTGTTTCTGTTGAGTGTTTCAACTACTTTCTTAATCTATGGGTAATTGTGATTTATGTTTTGTTAGTGAGGTGGGAGCCGGCAGGGGAGAGGGTGTCGGAGAGTTCGAGGTCGGACAAACACTCAAACACACATGAGTGGTATGTTTTGAAAATTTGAAGTAAGACCGAGGGTATTTTTGTCTTTTCAGTTCAAAAATTAACAGATTCCATCCAAAATTTTAACGATTGGTGCTAACTGTCAATTTTCAATCGCTAGGTTTCCACTTTTAAACATGGGGTGACTATCTGTTTTTTGAGTATTGTTGGGTGTGGCTTACTGTCATTTACCTTTATTGTAATAAACAATCAGGTCTATTATTTTTAGTTTTTACTTATTTATTTCTAATAAATATTCTTTTTATATATAAAACGGGTCTTGGCCGACATAAGTCTACATATACCTAACATGTACCTACGAGAATACTCGTTCGTTTTCGGGTAGCTTCATTCCGATCAAACCGAGAACATCGATTACCCACCAAGTTCGGATTTTTTTCATCCCTATGACTAACCGAGTTTTTAACCAACTCTTTTATATATAGGGAGAGAGAGGCACGTTAAGGTATGTACCACACTTTATTGTGAGAATGTGCCAACTCAATGTGTAGGATTAAGAATTTACCAGGATGATATTGGAGAGATCAACCTTTATATTTTTTGGTCATGTTATGCATACATAAAGACATTCGTCTTTTTATTTTACAAGACTAATTTTGATCTGTTAGAATAGTTAAGGATAAATAGGATTTTGAATTTAGGAAGGTTTTTATTACCTAGTTAGCTTTTAAGTGTTCCCTATATAAAGGAACAGGGAACAAACTATTGTAATTCAACACAAGTAATTCATAAAAAGAATAATTTCGAATAACTACCCTTAGAATTGGTTGAATCTCATACATCTACATCTAAAAACATTAAGAGAAAACAAGTGAAACATTGTGTTTGATAATGAAGTTAGGGCGAGACCTTGTGGTCAAGCGGCGTGGCACTTCTAGATTGGTGAGCCATTACGGAAAATGTGGGCTTTGTCTACCTCCTCTGCTCAAGCTTGTTGTCTCAAAATGGCATAGCAATTTAGAGCTGGATTGTAGGAGTAGCAATTTGAGTATAAAAAGAAGAGAAAATTGCAAAAATCGCACTTTTGCAAGAGCATGACATGTGTTTTGTTGAAAGTAAAAAAGTTATGTGAATTTTGATTTTTTGTACAAAATCAGTGTAAAAGACGAAATAACCTTAACATTAACAATTAAAATTTCTTTATATAAAATTTCTATGATCAAAACTTGTAATTTAATTTTTAGTTAAATTTTTTTTAAATTAAATTTTTTTATTAAGTTACTTAAAAAATATATAATTTCTAATATCATGTGTAATTTCGTTATTTTTGTACAAATACACACATTTTGCAACAACAAAAAAACTCACACCACATTTTTGTCATTAGCAAATTACATGGCATGTTCTTACAAAAATGTAATAATATATGACACGTTTGATGTGAATTTCCCAAAAAATAGCTATAATTTTTTTAGGTCCGTTAAACTATTTGTAATTGCAACTGTAAATATCGAATTTGGGTATTCTATCTATCTATTAGTAAAGATCTAGATTTTATGCTCTAAACTTATTGGTTTAGGTTGTTATTTTCGGATTTGCGTAGATAATTTGTTGTGAGACTAAATTCACTACACCATATGGGGATATGACCGGCGCACACAGGAAAAGAGCGTCATTTAAACGTAGGTGAAGACGACGTATTTACAATCTCCACCGGCCAAAGCTACAGTCAGGTCTGCGCATGCTAAAAAGCGTCGGTAGCTGTTACGGCCGGCGAATGTATCGACGATGCGCAGGCAGAATGAAGACGACGCATGAGAGAAGAGCGCACGTGTTACAGTTGACCAAAGTGATCGTCGTTGACCGACCGTTGCTCAACGGTCGTTTATACATCCGTTGATACTTCCGTTAGGTGAGGACGACGTGCTCGATTTAACTGTGCCGTCCTTACTTAAGGACGACACAGTATTTAGAGTGCGTCGTCCTCAGGCATTTTCTAGTGCCTATATATAGCAGAAATGATGTTGGTTTTGAGTGTATAATTGATGTGGTGTGGAGAAGTTTTGAGAAAGAAATTGTCCAACATTGAGGGTTGAAATATGTATGGGGAGGTAGGCTATAGAGGAAGAGAAAGTCATCAACAAGTGGAGAAATCCTAAATCAATAGTCGATTATAAGGTATGTACATATCGTTCATTTATTATTTGCGTTTTTTTGCGTACGATAGTGGAGTAGACGGTATGTTTAGGTTTACATTTTCCACTGAATATATTAGTCACATAGTTAATTTACATTTTTGAATATGTTAGTTTAGGTTTTTTTTTTCTTTTTTAGTATAGATTATGTTGTTCTCTAATGTATTAGTTTAAGTTTTTTTGTTTATGTAGTTTTGTGATTATTCAAAACGTAGATAAGAAATGTATCGATCGTGGATGGGAATGGATAGGTCAACAAATGCTTTCAAGAGTGGTTTATCTAGTTTCATAACATTTGCGAGAGAAAATGCTATAGAATACGGCCCAGATCGATTCAAGTGTCTGTGCATAAAATGTTGTAATATTAGTATCCATGATATGCATACCATTTGTATGCATTTATTTAAAAAAGGGTTTATGAGATATTATACAGTATGGACCGAACATGGCGACGTGGGGGAAATCGGGGAGGGTAGCAACCAGGATCGTTGGGAATAGCCTATTGAACACATTCCAATAGTTGATCCTATACAGCAGTTCGTGTATGATGTTGACCCAACTTGAGAAGTTAGAGTTAAGCAACTGGAAGCAGTTGCTATGGTGCATGTAGTAGATGTTGAGGCTGTTAAAGTAACTACGACACAATACAAACGATTAGTGGCTCAGATGGAGAAACCATTGTATGATGGTAGCGATGATTCAGCGTTGACATCCCTGCTGGAGCTTTTGTCAATCAAACAGAAAACGAGGATGACAGACACGACATTTGACGAGGTAGTTGCGTACGTTTCTCACACATTGCCACAACTCAATACACATGTGTCGAACTACTTAGGGGCAAAGCAGAAATTGAAGTCAATAGAATTGTCGTTGGTGAAATATGATGCATGTTTCCATAGTTGCATGTTGTACTACAAAGACCACATTAACTCTCAAGAGTGTGCGATTTATGAAGAGAGTCGGTATGAAAATGCTAGGAATGCACGTGTGACAAATAAGACATTGTGGTATTTTTCATTAACATCGCGTTTGCAACGGTTATTTGCCGCACCCGAGACGTCTGAGTGGATGCGCTGACACGGAGAGTGGGAGAGGGTAGACGATGATACACTCGAGCATCCAGCAGACGGTGAAGCCTGGATTATGTTTGATGCGACATACCCGAGTTTTTCTGCGGAGATCCGTAATGTGTGACTCGTCATTGCAACTGACGGTTTCTGTCCGTTTGGACCCAACACCGCCTTATAGTCTTTGGCATGTTGTCGCTATCCCACTAAATTTTCCCCCATCAATGGACATGAGGAAGGAATATAATCTGTTGATGATGTTGATATCTGGTCCGAAGTCACCCGGTAAATATTTGAATAACTTTATGCAGTCACTCATCGAAGAGTTGAAGTAATTATGAGATGAAAGAGTTCTGACATGGGATTAGTCCAAGGAAGAAGCTTTCTAAATGCGCGCTACAGTGATGTGGACCATTAGCGACTATCCGAAACTGGGAATGTTGGGTGGAATTCAGAAAAAAGGTTACAAGGTTTTTCCTATATGCATGGACAAAATTGATTCGACTCAAAGTCGGGGGAGAACGTCGTACATGGGTGCACGCAAGTACTTACCTCGCCGTCATCGATTGCGTATGATGAGGCAACCTTTTAATGGAACTGTGGAGACCAGAGACGCGCCTCCGATATGTTCTGGGAGGAAGTCCTTTTAGAAATATTGAAAAATGGATATTCTCCAGAAAGTCTGCACCCACTGTCGAAACCCAAGGTAACCCATGCTAAGTGTTGGAAACACTTAAGCATATTCTAGGAGTTGGATTATTGTAAGACTCATCAAGTCAGACATGCCCTCGATGTGATGCATATAGAGAAGAATGTGTGCGACAATGTTATGAGCACCGTTATGGGAATTGGTGGGAAAACTAAGGATGATGAGTAGGCCCGATTCACGTTAGATTTGAATGTGCTACCACATTTATGGCCTGTATGTGGTAATGATGGAAAATGGGTTCTCCCTCAAGCCGGGTATGTTGTGAAGCCTACTGCTCGTGAATAAGTACTTGACCATCTGAGGAACGTCAAGTACCCAAGTGGATACGCGGGAACTCTAAAGCTTAAGGTAATGGAAGATAAAAAGTATTATGGGCTAAAGTCGCACGACTGTCACGTGTTGCTTCAGAACATATTTTCGATTATCATTTGAAAATACGTCGACGAAGACATGGCAGACGTATTGGTTGACTTGTGCACATTTTTCAAGAAGTTGTGTGCGAGTGAGTTAAAAAAATCCCCTCTCAGGCAGATGCTAGAAGATACGTGATGATTCAGTGTAAGTTGGAGACTATTTTCCCCCCGTCATTCTTTACAATACAAGCGCACCTACCTACACATATTCCAGATCAGGTTTTGCGAACCGGACCAGTTCACTTCACATGGATGTTCCCAATTGAAAGGTATGTTATATTTCATTATCCGGCAATTAGAGTTAATGTCGTTGCAAATGAACGCGACTTTATGCTTTGATCCTTCAGGCAGCTCAGCGAGTACAAGATAAGTGTGTGTGACATGCGTTATCCTGAAGGGTGCATAGCGCTACAATATTTGATGCACGAGTCAGTTACTTTCACTCGCATGTACCTAAATCGGGGAAGTTCTTCCACACCGTCCAAGTGAATCCAGACGTGATTTATAACCTCTCGGTTATGTCCCAGTTGATCAAAGTACGAAGCGTCGTTGGGGAAAAGAAATTAACAACATTAGAGTTGTTTTGGGCTCATTGGATAGTAACAGAAAGTTGCGCAGAGCTTCAGGCCTTTGTAAACACGCATGAAACCCGGTTCAATCGAAAATATCCCAATGGCATTCGTACACTTAAAGATCAGGTGATATCCTTCAACTACAACTTCATAAATTGTGTAAGTGCTCATATTCCCTCGACAAGTTATTACTTTTTTTTATTAACTTTGTTTGGTGGATAGTTAATGCAACACTGACTAGCATTGCAGATGGAATTTCCTGGCTACAAGCGTGAATTGAAGCTGCTTGCTCCTGGAGCTCAAAGTTCGGCCATATATTCGCAATGTACGATAAACAGCGTTAAGTTTGTTTGTGAACGATTGGACCTCAAGAGGGTCAACTAGAATTCGGGAGTAATGATAGAAGCGAACAACAAAAAATATTACGGTGTTCTTCTCGAAGTTTGTGTCCTTAAATACGCGCGGAGCTTAGAAGTGGTTGTATTCAAGTGAAGATGGTACGATGAGAGAAAGTTAAGGCACGATCGTGAGTTGACGTCAGTGAATACAAGAACCGATTGTTACAAGGTGAATCCTTTTTGCCTCGCCTTAAAGGCAAAACAGGTTTTCTATGTGTACGACCCCAGAAGTGGTCGCAGATGGAAAGTTGTGCACATCGTTAGTCATAGGGGATGTTACAACCCTAGGACACTGGCTCGTACAGTCGATCATGGCCCGACTTACGAAGTTTACGAGCCTTACCAAGAGCCAGACACTACTACACTTGAGATCTACATGTCGGGAGGAATAACGATTGATCTTAGCGGTTTCCAGTTCCCTATTCTACCACCAGTTCAAGTTTCTGACATCCCACTAGACAATGAAGAGAATATCAATAGTGGTGATTCCGAAAATAGCGATCTGGAAGGTCATGAAGATTATGTTTCTGATAATTAGAATGTATTCATTATTATAATTATTAGTTGTCAAATATATGTATTTAAGTGTTTGCTATGAAATTTTTTTTAAAAAAATTCTAAGTGTTAAGGACTGCGCACGTGTGCAGGTAGTTCATAAGGACGCCGCTACATATCTAAGCGTGCCGACGGTTGTCGTCAAACTTTGACTTTCCGGTTAAATGCACCATTAACCGAAATTTTTCGAACATATTTGACAATTTTTCTGCAATCTTAGGCGTACATATGGTAGTTAGTTACCTATGCATCATATTCAAACCATGATTACACGATTCGACAACCAAATGAGCCCTTAATTGGATGATCTCATTTCGGTTTGCAAAACTTTCGACTGATCCGGTCATGATCGAAGTCAACTTCAAAATATATTTACTCATACATTGAGGGTTAAAACGAAAACATATATTTGATTACATCTATAAGGTTGGATTTAAAAAATAAATTAACAACATTGAATCATTTTGAATGTAAAGGTTTAATGATAGAAGGAGTAAGGGTTTACAAACCCTAAACATACAATCTTTACATCCTGATCCTATTAAAATTGAATTTTGAAAATCCAAACCATTGGATGTATAGATTATGTTTGTTGAACTAATTATAACCAATTTCGTAAAAATCGAACCACGGGATCATCCCCGATCACTCGGGTCAATATCGAGTCAACCATGAAAGTCAAACAGAGTCTACCAAAAACCCTTCCTGCCCAACTAAGGCATACGCACTTGGAAAATGTACACAGGCTAAATAGTTATGGCTTGCGCACCTTGTTAAGTGTGTCGTCCGTTAGCTTCATATAAATTGCATCCGAATCCTTTATTTCCCTTTTCCTTCTTCTTTATCTCTCTAGACCTAGTAGCTCCTACCCTCTCGACCTCTCTCTCCGTCCCGCCGTCCGTTAGTTCCTCTCCGGCCGACCATCTCTGGCCTCTCTCTCGGCCTAGCTATCCCTCTCTCACTCTTACTCTCTCGACCTCTCACCATTCCACCGTCCGTCACTTCCTCGACGACTAACTCTCCCGCCACTGTTGTTGCGCCTGTCCGACTCTCCCTGCTGCTGTGTCTCTCCGCCCTAAATCCGTCCTCACCGTCCTCTTCGGTTCAAGGTAAGTGGTTTAAATATGACTTATATATATTCTACAATGAGATTAACACTTATTAACTAATAGCTTGAATGATTAATATGCTTATTGATAAGTAGAGTAATATGAATAATAGAATATCAATTTAGGGTCATTATAATTTATGTATGTGATAGTATGTTGTTTTGATGATTTAGTAGGGGAAAGAAATTAACAACATCAGAGTTATTTTGATGATTTAGTTTGTATGATTATCAATATATGTGTGTGATTAGTATGTGTATGATTAGCATGTGTATGTATATCAATGAATTTTTATAATATAATGATTCGGGTTTATAAAATTGTTTTGCAGATAGCAAAGAAAGATAAGGGAAAGGATAAGGCAAAAGGCAAGGCAATACAAAAAGACAAGGAGCCTAAGAGAGAGGTCCGTTGGGTTTGCGGCAATATACAAGAGAACAACTCGCGTGGAGGCTCCATCCTCGCCAGCGTCGTCTGTTCGAGATCCAGTAGATTGTCCTTCAGAAGAAGAGCTCAACCCCCTTACAACGACCACTTTGGCATCCCTCAGTGATCAAGATGTCTATAGGCCATCACTGGCTGGTATTTCTATACGCAAAATACCTCAAGAAGACACATCACATGTACCGAAGGAGGAGGAAGGAGGAAGGAGAAGGACCTTGGCATACCGAGCTCGGTTTTCATGACCTCGACAATGACAACCTGCAGGGTATTAACTCCTGGGCAGACGCGCTAATCGACTAGACAACACACACTCCCGAGTCGACCCCCAGTTCAAATCCGAACTCTATTCCCGGATCCACTCCGTGGTCAACTCCGAGGTCAACTTCCAAGTCTGCTGCAGAGTCGACAGATTCTTGCGTCATGTAGTACCACCACAAGATCCTAGCCCGTCACGTTGGCAACGACTCGACGAACCAGAAGTATGGAATCGGGAGCTATATTTTGATCTAGACACACTAGCGTATGTTGTGAGGGACGGATGGCCATGGACAAAGAAAACAAAAGCCGACATATCCGCAGACATGGAATGGGATGCCGCCAATACATTGAGGCGCAAGGCGTTAAAACTTTGATGGGACTTAGTGTCTAGGATTCCTCGTGTCAGGGGCTGGAGGTCGGAACACAATACTTATGAGCGACTTCGGTTAGTCACGGGGAGCCTTCTTCGAGAGTCTGTGCCGATTGGATATCGACAGTGGCGTGACGTGCCTGAGGAACTGAGGAAGAAATACATGAAAAGATTGAAGGTACTAAATTTAAAACGTTGTCTTTTTCATATGTTCATTCTTTTTTAAAATATATTGACTGTGTTTTTTCCTTTTATGTCGCTCACCTACGATATAGACTTCGGCTCTGAGGACCTACTGAGATGGATAGATGATCAACCCCGAGCTGGCTATAAGGAGCGAAAAAACTCCTACAGGCCATTTCATAATGTTTATAAAGATGTGCTTCGACGTAACAGTATCCCGTACAGGCTGGTGGGAAAAAAGAAAGAGTGGAGGTGGCTCATGGAACACAATGGCAGTAAAGTGATGCGGGTATTTGCCTCAAATTCATTCATTACAAGTAATTTATTAATTATATTTGGTATGTCTAATTAAATTCAATCTATTAATTCTGACAGGACTTGAGTCCCAAAATGTCTAAGAGACGCAAGAAAAATCTTGACCACAACTTCGGTCCAATATCATTCAGAAGCTCGACCGTGGAGTTCCTATATTAGAGGGTTCGGCAGGGCAGTGAGTAGAGAACCAAAGGTTCGAAAACCAGGCGAGGGGAGTTCGCAATCAGCAGCATTTGCACAACGGACAGATGGGGAGCTTGAATGCCTCAAACAAAGTAATGAAATGCTAACTACGCAACTAAATCAAACCCGAGAAGAAATGGTCCATGTCGTGGCACAACATGTGGCTCAACTCGTGGCTGAATATAAAGGTACTAAGGCTGCGGAAATTGTTGAACAGCAAAGAAAGGCAAAGGAGAAGGACAAGAAGTGTCGAGCATTTGAGAAGAAGATGTGTCAATATTGTTGTGATCCGGCCAATGTCCCAATGACCGACGAGCCCACCTCCTCCTCCGATGAAGATTAGTATCTTTTCTCGACTTATAAATTTTAGAAACTTGACTTGTAAACTTTATTATTATGCCGTTGGATTTTGGATGTTTGTTTGCTATATTTTGGACATGTTTGGTGAATTTTGAATTGTCCGAGCTTATATTTGTCGGATTATGAATGTGCAAGCATTACTTAAAGCCCGCGCGGTTGTTGTTGTTGTTGTTGTTGTTGTTATTGTTTTAGGATTTGCAAAAATTATTACAGGTTCGAGAATCACATTTGTGTGCACTGATTTTTTTTCACTCACTGCCTCTACCAGCTGCGCACTAAAATAGAAGTGTGGGTCTTAACAAGTGCCCGCGCACTCTTATTTGTGCGCCGACATTAGGTACAGACGGCGGGCTTATCCTATACGCAGGTACAAACTTGAGGTTGGACTCTCGATGGGTGCGCCGTCTGAAGAGTGTACATGCACATTCTTAAAAATGTGTTGTCCGGAGCGTATCGTTCAAATTGCGCCTTTGGTGAGTTTACTTGTGCATACCTTCCACCAGATGTGTAGGTGACAGAAACGACATGCATTGTCCTAGCGGTGCGATTTGGCCTGCTCACCACACGTCGTCGATTTCTGTCACCTGTGTTTTTTTCCTCACTAACGGCGCCTGTGGTGCGCCGTCCTCAACTCAAATATTCTTGTAGTGATTGAGAGGTGGGCAACGCACGTGATTCAGGAAATGAATATGTTAATAGATGTAGAAGAGTAATTATTGTGTTGAACGGTAATAAAATAGGAAAAATAGATAAACCTTCTAATTATAGTGATGATGATGGATGACCAGTAAAAGTAAAAGGTGCAGATTCATCAAATATAGCCAAACCAAAGCCTCGAGTTTTCTTCGTCCAGATCTCACCATACGTACGTACGCTTCTTTTATCGTACGTCTTTGATTGAATAAATTCAGACAACACGGTTCGGTGGTTGTCGTGTGCATGCACGACTGTGTTCGCTGCGCGCCACCGTGTTCCGTACAAACCAGCGCTCTCTTCATCGGTAATGCCCAAAACATTATGATTCTCTGTTTCTCTATCCATTAATTAATCAATTAATACATGATGCTCCTTCTTTATACCCTTTCTTTTTTCTTTTTTCTTTTTTCTTTTTTCTTTTTTCTTTTCTTTCAAGGAATGTCTAATTTCCTCACGTATTTGCATCTAATAACAGAATCACTCTTCCTGAATTGATTCAAACATCATTTTGAATTTGATAAATTCTTAAATTATTGATTAAGAATCCTCTGTGTATATAATTGCAGCTCAGAAATTTGGTGCAATGATGACGTGGCACTCCACGTAATTAAACCCTGCCACGTGTTGCCACGTGACACGTCCCAGCGCTGCACAGTAGCATTTGATTCTGACATGGAGACGTGGCACATATGAAACAGAGTGGACAGACACTATCAGTTTTGTTGTTTTAATTATATACTAATCAACACATATAGGCCTAATTAATATAATTAGCAACAGAGACAGTACTATATATATAGATAAAAGCTTGTGTGACATGGATGGAGGAGGAGCAGAGAGATCATCAAGAGGGCTCAGCAAGTCATGTGTAATTCTTATAGGTACTATTTATTTTTCAGATATATATATATATATATATATATATATGATCTTTGTTGATTTTATATAATGAAATGAATTAACTTGTAATTAATGTTAATTAGTGATTGGTGGCATGGAGAGGTTTGTGTTCAAAGGGGTGGCATCAAATCTGGTGACATATCTGACAGACACAGTGGGGCTGACCAACTCTTCGGCAGCAAAAATGGTGAACAGCTGGTGCGGCTTCACTTCAGTAATGCCTCTCCTCCTCGCTCCTCTTGCTGACTCCTACTGGGATCGCTTCTCCACCATTCTCGTCTCTGCTTTCCTCTATCTTCTGGTATAATATCATAACACATCAATATTGTTTACATATATTATATACATGTACTAATTAATTATAAAATGCATTAGGGACTTGTGGCACTGACATGGACAGCATTGGTAGGCACAGGGACGTCCTCATTATTGTTATTTTGGTCACTTTGCGTGGTGTCCGTAGGCCAAGGCGGGTACAACCCGTCACTGCAGGCGTTGGGGACGGATCAGCTGGAAAGCCCGAATCCCGCCTACTTCAGGATGTGGTACATGGGCATCTGCAGCGGCAGCCTGTTGGGCATCACCCTCATGTCCTACATCCAAGACACCTTGGGTTGGGTCGTCGGTTTTGCTATCCCCACCCTCACCATGCTCGCTTCCATTCTCGTCTTCCTCTGTGCCACACCTATTATTATTTACATCCCCAGACAAGACACGCATAACCCCATTGAAACCATCGTTAACGTGATTAAAGCAGCTGCAACAAGATTAAAGACTGGCAGAATCACCTTGCCTGATGATAATTCCCATGTCCTTGAGCTAGAGTAAGTTGATGATTTTAGTACATCTGGAATTTCACATGACCATCTCGTAACTATAAAACTAGTTTATGTAGTGCCATAACTATTTTATTGTTACGTTTTCATTAACTCTGTTAATATTTAGAATATTTCGTTATTTCAATTCCAAGATGTTTATGTAGTGCCATAACTATTTTCTGTTTATATTCTTTCTAATCTCCAATTCCAAGATGTTTTATAAGTTATTTGGTTTTGAAAGTGCAGGCTTGAAGAAAAACCTCTTTGCAGCAGTGGTCAAAGCGTGGACAAGGAGAGTAGTGAGATGTTATTAGGAGAAGACAAGAATTATAAAGTGATACTAAGGCTATTACCTATATGGACAATGCTTCTGATGTTTGCTGTCATCTTCCAGCAGCCTCCAACATTCTTCACAAAGCAAGGCATGACAATGGAGAGGAGCATCGGCAGAGGAGGCTTGAAGATCCCGCCGGCGACACTTCAGAGTGCCATCACAGTCTCCATAATCCTCCTCATGCCTCTCTACGACGTGCTCATCGTCCCCTTTGCGCGCCTCATAACTGGGGATGAGAGGGGCCTCAGCGTGATGCAGAGGATGGGGGTCGGGATGTTTCTCTCCATCGTCTCCATGGTCTTTGCTGCTCTGGTGGAAACAAAGAGGCTGGAGACAAGCCGCGACAAATCAGGGCCGTTGAGCATACTGTGGCTGCTGCCTCAGTACATCTTGTTGGGGATGGCGGACACATTCACGGTGGTGGGGATGCAAGAGTTCTTCTACAGCGAAGTGCCCATAAGAATGAGGACGATGGGGTTTGCGCTGTACACGAGCGTGTTTGGGATGGGGAGCTTCTTGAGCGCAATCTTGATATCACTTCTTGAAATAGTCACCACGTCGGCAAGTGGCCACAACTGGTTCTCTAATGATATGACCAAAGCTCGGCTCGATAGATATTACTGGCTTTTGGCAACGTTGAGCATGCTCAGCCTGCTATGTTATGCAATTCTCTGTAAATATCACAAAACCAGATCCCAACTAGACTCGGAAGATACTACATGACTCTGTTCCACGATATCCTAATCCTATCGACCTGGAAATAAGACTAAAGCTAATGTTAATTAGTAACTGGATTTGGAATCCTTCATTTTTAGGATTGTAATCATTTCTTAAATTAAGAATGCATGTTGCATTTTTCACTGGTCCCAGGCATTCTCGGATCCAAGAAAGGGCTCTCAATTTCGATTGTTTAATAATTCCTCTACCCCCTGATATTAAGAAAGGCTAAATATTCCTCCCTTGATGAATGAGAATCACTGCTGAAAAATCTAGAATAGCCGACACACAAGGTGTGTCTGCAATGTGCACCAAGGGCATCAGCTATAAATTTGTCTACGCACATTGTATGAAATAGTGTGCGTCGGCAGTGATAGTCTCGGTAATTGGTACTGCCGACGCAGGCATAAACAAACGTCGGTAAGATGTGTGCGTCGGCAGGATCAAAGTTGATTGATTTTGACCGAATTAGACTGGAATTGGACCGGATTGAAATTGAAATTGGCCGGTTTGCTTCTCGTCTCGGGGAGGTCTTTCATTCCGAGATCTCCCGAGATTCATGATACTAGACTGCCCTGATTGCTACCTTCTTCTTGAAAGGATATGCTTTTTTTTTTTTTTTTTTTTTTTTTTTTTTCGGGAAAAATTTAAAAAACCCCAAAACACTAGCATGTACCAAAATTTGAACCAAGGACCCCACCAGGGTTAAGTGAGCTTCTTGAAAGGATATGCTGATTTTCTTCCAGAAAGCCTAAGCACACCCTCCATAAGGTGCTTGAATTTACTTCTCCTGAAGCTTTCTTCATCGACTGTGTAGCAACAAAAAATTTGAGACGTAACTCTATCTCAAGAACTCGCGAATGCACAACTTTTTAAAACTTTCTTGAGGGTAACAGAGTCGATCCTCTCTTCAACCTGTATAACTTGGAACAATGTATTCTTGAATGCATGTGAGCTCTCACCAATTCTGATAACCCATATGGTTTATGCCTGGAGACCCCTCCATCTCTTTACTAAAGTCAGTTGCCAGTTGTAATTTCATTTCCAGGTCACAAGGTGAAAGGCCAATCACTTGAACTTCACAGTAAATATACCAATAGGGCAATCAGATTGACTTAGTCACAGTTGCTTAATTTGGAACACCAGTAATGTCGCAGGATAGTCAAGTTAGTTCTGGACAGAAATTGGTAATGACAAGTACAAAATGCTATAGAACAGAATCATATGATTCACCTAAAGATTAGGGAGACAAGCAAAATCTTTCACACAACTGAGTCTAAAATTGTGTCGGATCACATTCCCAATGCCTCAGCATCCATATTATAAGCACAAGAATCAAAATCAACTACCATATAACCACAAATAACCTTAAAAATCAATAGCCCAAAAGATGTGATCAAGTGCGAATTCCCATTACCATAGACTGAATTACAAAACGAAAACTAGCAACAATTCAAGTATGCATATATTGGTGACAATGAGTCTAAATACCCAATTGTACCCACAAGAAACAGATAATAAACCGAAATGCTTATAGTAATCTTTGTATTTTACCTAGCTCCATTATCAAGCGGGGTCAGTTGGATCACAGCTCCATTCTGCTTCTCCGTATTCTCCTCTTCCTTGATCTCATCATCAGAATCCAAAGTAAACTGAGAGTGATTCTGCAATTGTCCTCCCAATGGCCTGTACATCCTGGAATCAGTCTTCCCCGCAACAAGTCCATACAAGCCCACAACCACAACCACCATCAGAGCAAGATGGCAATTGAACTGGAGCGTGGCGATGGCTCTGCCCCTGTGATAATCCGGGTGTCCCTTGCACCTGATGGTGTAGTTCCCCCTGCTCTTCTCGGTCAAGGAGCACCCATGGACGATGAAATCGGAGTAGAAGGAGAAGCCCATCTGGAGGAACCACGTTCCTTGCAGAATCAAGGCGACCCCACGGGAGAGTCTGGGGAGGTGTGAGGCTGGGGATCTGAAGGACAGGAGGGTGGAGAAGACGCAGACGGTGATGGGCAGGAGCATGAGATCGAAGTAGCGATTCTCGATCCCGCTGGGGTCCTTCCTCTGGAGGTAGAAGAGCAGGAACTCTTCGAGGAAGGCGAAGAGAGCGATGAGATCGAGGAGCGAGGAGGGGAGAGGAAGGAGATCCCTGAGGAGGCCGAGGGCCGAGTAGAGGAGGAAGAGGGCGGCGACGGCGAGGACTTGGAATTGGAGGGCGGAGCCGACGCGGTCGCGGGAGTGGAGAGCGTCAAAGAGAGAGACGAGAGAGTTGACGATGAAGAGGAAGGAGAGGAGTGAGATGGCGAGGAAGGAGGGAGATGAATCGGGTTTGGGGTTGGTGGTTTTGAGGCGATGTTGAGGAGGAGGGTGGTGGAGGGTGAAGGGGGAGACAGCTTCGAGTGCTCCGATGACAACGAAGCCACACCCCGTCAAGGTCAGGGTGAAGAGCCCCATACCATAAAGCCTCCTCGTCGCCTCAGACAGAGAGGGTTTGTTGTTCAATCCAGACCAGACCACACTGTTGATTTGCTATTCGGTTTTTTATTTCAACCCAACTGCACTTCTCCTTCACCAAGTAGTGCGAGTGTTTCAAATTTGGGCTAATTGCGTCTATATAAAACTTCACCGATAGTAAGATACAAAGTAAAAAAATATAAATTCTCCACCCATCAACTTACTACAAAATTGAACGAAAATCATAATTATGTTAAAACATTTGAGACCCACGTGACAAGTTTTAAATCTTCTTCTCATAACCAAATGAACCAAATGAAATTTTTAGAGATTTGTGTTGATCGATTATATTGTTTTTATGGTGTTCAAACTGTCATTTGAACATCATGGACCAAGGACAATCCTGGAAAATGATTTGTTTGTTGCATGCCCAAAATAGAAGGTAAGTTCGAGATTGGTTGTTAGTTTTTCAAATGATTTGATGGCTAAATTAATGTACGGCGTTGTATGTTTGAAAGCTTTTGTAATATCTCTTTTTATAGCTTCATCGGTAGACAGAGTAATGTGAGTTTTAATTTCATAGGTCTTTGGAGAATAAATTGTATAATGAGTTTGTTTTTGTAATATTTATGTTGTGCCTTCTCTGTTTTAGTTTCATTTGAAAATTTTCAGTGTGAGTTTCAGGAATTATACAAATAAGAGAAAGGTTTATGTAGATTATGTTGCATTATTAAAATTTCATACTGAAAAATGCATGCATGTCACAAAATCAATGTAAAATAGCATGCATCACTTCTTTAATGTGTGTCCAATGTTTATTGTCATCTAGCATGTTGTTACCGTTGCATGCACCGCCGCAACACACCTTCCTAGAGATTGCGCAAAGTTTGCGATCGAATCAAGTATATGTAACCGGTTAATATACGAGTCGAATTCCATGGATCAAATTTGGCCTATTTAGACAGTTCATATTTTAAGTGTAAAATTGTGTTGAAAGTACACAAATAAGGGTCAATACTAATCACTATCCGAACAATTACAACAAATTAACAACACAATCTATAAACGCGGAGGAAATCACAATAAATTAGTAATCATGGGTGCTAGACCAACGAATTTTGTCAATCCATAATCAAATAATCAACAAATCAAGCATGCGTATATGGCTTATGTTGTAATTATCGAGTCCGTCTTTCGACATTAGAAACGGCTTAATTAGTCGTTTGGTTTCAAAACCCCATTTTCCGATTCTAACATGACATTTGGGAAATAACCCCAAAAACATCACTTCTCTTAATTATGGTGCCAAAAGAGGAAGTTTTTGGAGTGTTGCAGCAAAATTTGGATTAAAGAAGTGACAAGTCCAACATAATTATGTTATTTTGGAATAAAATTTAACATTCCTCCTCAATTCCAAAATAGTTAACTAAATCAGACATAGCAAAAAAATCATGATTAATACCGAATCAAAATTGAAAAACAACAATGGATTAGAACATTATACCCGACCTGAATCACTCAATAAGAAAACGTGTAATACAAAACCCTAATAGATGAAAATGTTTCAGAGTGAAAAACTTACGTCGAGTTAGTGAACTGAGAGAGAGAGAGAGAGAGAGAGAGAGAGAGAGAGAGAGAGAGAGAGAGAGAGACGATAACTCTAAAACCCTAGCAGAGTTAAAAAGACGATGCCCCTCCTCCGCCACCTCCATCAAGTCCTCCTCAGCCGATGCCACTTCTACCGATGAGAAAGAAGCTCTTCGGTGTCTCCAACGGAGAAGAACCCAATTTTTGTGTTTTAAATTTAATTTGTTAGTTTTAACTTTTTTAATACAATGGGTATTTTTTTCATTTTGAGAAAAAAATAAAAATCTGATCGGAAAATTTTTCGTCCATTTAACAGACGGTATAACGAAATATAACTTCAGGGTACCAAATTACAACGATCTTGTAGTAAAGTGTTAATAGTGTTTTAACGAAAATAGTAAAGTGTAATTTCCCCTTTAAATTAACGCAATGAAAAATCATTTTCCCCTAAATTAGTTATAGGGAAAATTCCACTTTACCCTACCTAACTATACACAATTTTCACATTGCTAAATCTAAATATAAAATTCATTTTACTGGTAACCTATCTTTTGTTAAGACTTACTTTGTTTAAGTATGTTAGTGTAACAGTAAAAAAATAAATACCACCCTCTCTAATAAATTCAATTTTCAAAAGAATATCATTGACTTCACTTTTTCCTCTTTCTTTCTCTTTTCCCTCCCCTCCGCCTTGTTCTTCTTTATCTCTCCTTCTATAGGATTTGGCATCACTCTCAAATCTCAATTCATGTTTGAGATTCTCATATTGAGTCATGTTCACTAGTTTTATGTCATTTATGCATCTGAGAACATCCCTTTCAAATCTTAATTAAGTCATGCTCAATGATTTTATGTCAATGATGTATTTGTGAACATCCATTTCGGCTTAGGAAAACCTTGGTTAATCGATGAGAGTGGAATCTATGACTCAACTCAAGTTAAATCTCCTCACAATTAACTCAATTTCGCTATGATTTAAGATATTTTGACCTACTTTAGATGTCGTTTTACACACTAAGGGTTTTATGATCACAGTGCATGAAAACATATAATTTCGAGGAATTTTTTTAACAAAAGGAGTTCGGGAGAAGACTCGAGATCAAGCCGAGATGATTTAGATCAAAATGGAGCAGTAGAGGTAACTCACGACTCCACCAGTCACGACGATATTGCCCCGATTTAAGATGTTTTGACCCACTTTAGATGTCATTTTACACACTAAGGGTTTATGATCATATTGTAGGAAAACATATCATTTCGAGGCATTTTGAGCAAAAAGGAGTTCGGGAGGAGACTCGAGATCAAGCCGAGATGATTTAGAGTAAAATGAGCAGCAGAGGTAGGTCACGACTCCATCAGTCATGCCACTGGGTCGTGAGTTGGTGGCGTGAGTCACGACATAGAAGGACAGAGAGCATTCAGGGGAGCAAAGACAAGTCACGAAAACCTAAGTCACGACACCGAGTTGTGACTAGTTGAGTGGTGGGATATAGGACAATGATTTAGCAACTCTCTGGAATTTGAGGAGAAGAAGTCACGACAGCTGTGGTCACGACACCGAGTCATGACCGGTTAATTCGTGAGGTGCAGAACAGAAGATTTCTAAGCCACTGTTGGAGCTAAGGGAACCAACAACAGAGCAATTTATGACACCAAGTCGTGACATCACTAGTCGTTGCATGATGTGGATCATATCTAGACCGCCTCCAAGTCACGACTCCTGAACTAACGACACCTACCTGACGACTCCCCATCGTTACATCTACATAGTTGTCTCCAAGATTAACAGAAAGGTGAGTCACGACTCTCCATCTCACGACACCCTGTCTTGAGTTACTTGTCGTGACCAGGTCGCAGAACCCAATTTTTAGGTAGAAAGCCCATTTTTCCCATGGTTTCGTGTAGGAGTATTTAAGGGGTTGAGAGAATATGATTTTTGAGAGATTGTTGATTTTGTAGAATATTTTGCCACATTAGAGACTCATTTTTGTGATTTTGAGAAGGATAATGAATACTTCTCATAGTTTCTCTTTGTTCATGAGAGAGAATGAGAGAGCTAGGAGACTGGAGAAGAAAGAGTGGAGCTAAGACCAAGCTTAGGGAATGTAATAGCTTCATCTTTGGGTTGTAAGTGATATTCTTCATCTATTTCAAGCTTTGAGATTAGATTGAATATTGCATGCTTTGCTATTGGATTGTTATTGATGATAAGCATATTGAATGCTTTGGGATTTATTTGCTTTGACTGATAGAAGATTGGTGGGATTGTCAATCTAGATTGTTTAGATTATAGAATTGGCGAGATTGCCAATTTTTAGGTTCCTTGAATCTAGATTGTCATATAGGGGTTGAATTGATTGCGATTTGAGATGAAGAGCATGTTGTTTGTATTTGTTTATAGTTTGATAAATCCCAAATTAATTCCGGTATTTCCACAAGTCTCCAATCATTTTTTTTATAGATATATCGGTTGTTATTGCCTTTTCGATTGATTTGCATGTTGGGTTGGAATGATGCCTTCTTTCAATTTGAATTTGCATGTTTCAAGACACCCGTCATTTTTATATTGTCCAAGCCCAACATGTGTGAAACCCCACCTAGCGACCTATTTTACCTAAACCACTTCAAGTCCCCGTGGGATGGATATCTCGGGATCACTGTAAGGTCTTCCTAATCTATAACTCTGACTGGTACAATGTCGTCGTCACTAATATATACCTCTACCACTGCTTTTTCATCCATTACCCATTCTACACTCATCCATGATCAACCATCAATATCATTAGCCTTTCACTACCACCACCATAAAAATGAAAACAACTCAAATTCACAAATTGACATAGGACTTGCATTAAAAAACATTAAAATTTGAATTGCTGAAGAAATAAAGCTAATATGTTGTCGAAAATTTTTTTTATGACTTAAAACATAACCAATTAAAAAGGAATACAAGTGTGATAATTGAGGATCAAAGAAAATGGATTTGTGTAAAACATAAAACCTAGAAAGCGTAGAAAAGATGAAAAAGAGAGGACATTTGAAAACTTTCATGAGAGTCTCAACATCTTGGGATGGAGAAGGAGCAACATCTGGAACCCTAAGAATAGCCATTTTCTCTGTCTTTTCCACACAATGTTTCCTTAGTTTTTGTTGTTTGTGTTGTTACTATATTGGTTGGCTTATTTTTTAGGCGCCAGGAAAGATGTCGAGCATCTGGTCAAGGA